>BPLR01009399.1:0-114528 GCA_021605095.1 Caerostris extrusa | reverse complement strand
ATTTTCTTTTCATATTGCCGGAATAAGCCCCCACTTTAATAATCATCCTTGATTTATGGAGTCTGGAAAGCAATTAAAGGGCGGCCCCTTAGTCGCCTTCCTTTGGTCTGAGCCAATGTATGGAAGCGGGGGTTATTTCAAACCCTTTGGGACCTTACATTGTAATAATAATTTAATGATGAAGCTTAAATAAATGATAATAAAACATTGTATTCATTGTTTTTCCTGTCAAATGTAAAAGGATGATTGGTTGTTCAAATTAGTTTTGTACTTTTATGTTCCTTGATTGTTTAATAAATTTAATTTCCATATTTGAGTATATGTTTAATTTTATATTTTATATAAGGATTTGAATATGTTTTTGAAGGAAAGTCTCAATATCAGGCTGCGCAGTCTCAACTCTGAATGACGGATTTGTACTTATCAGGTTTTTTGGTTTATTTTTATGTCAAATTTATGAAATATTTTTGAAAACAAGTCGAACCATTATTTGACACATCAATTTTCTTTTCCTATTCTATTCCAGCTCTGTTGTAAGAATTAACATCAACAATTATAATAAAGAAGATCTCGGAAAGTTATCCAATCAACTGCAAGAGATCCGAAAGTGATGTTCCCCAAAACCAATCATTTAACAGGTTATCACATTATTCTAGCCTCTATGAGCAGAGGAAGATTTCGAGAAAGATATTTTAACAGGAAAAACTGAGCAGGACTTTAAAGAATCATATAGAAGCAATAGAAATCAATGAAACATTATTTGGATAATAATTTATTGTGTATATATATCATAAAAATGATTTGCTTTCTTACATTGTTTTTTTATAAGAGAAAAGATCCTAATAATAGAAACATTTTATACCTGGCAAATTGTTAGAAAATATATAACGAAAAAGTGTACACTTTGAAGCTTCAGAAGTTTATGAAGTGAACAGTACCATTCGAATGAACTGTTTGGTAAATCAACTGACTTAGCATGTGCAATATAATGATCATAAAGTACGCGTAATTCCAAGTTCAAATTGAAAATGCATTACAAAAATAATATATCCACGTAATTCGGTAAAATTATTATAGAGCGTTGATTACAAGTTTTTTTAAAGACATTAAAAATTTCATTATGAACTGATAACGCCCGAGGTAACAAAGGTCGGTGTGTTTCTTTCATTTATAAAAAGAGTTTAATGAGGGTGAGATGCTTTTTGTCTTCATTGATTACAAAACCAGATAAAAGTGAAAATAGCCCAGCAAAGGTACTTAGGTCGCTCGCTGCACAAGTGAGGGAGCTTTGTTATTCTTGAGGAACATGGAGCCATATATGATCTGGCTGGAGATATAGAGGATGGTGAGAGGAGGAAAAATTTAAATGTACCTGATATTTAAATTTTTGAATAAATCATCCAAACGATATGTGGTGATAAGATATAAAATCAGAGTCATGCTCAACTATGGCAACACACTGTGATAACAAAACCCGCTCTGGCTACCGCCAGACTTTGACAGGAAGATGAGCTGATTTTTTACAGGGTAGGGCTTTCAGCCCTGATCTCACGTGAAGTCCAGCTGATGATGGGGCCTAATGGCACAAAGTGGATCTGAACTTCCACTACAAACTCCGATACCCTGGGACCTCTTAGTCCAAAACCTAAAAGCCAAATCGAGGACAGAGCTGCGCTGAATCATCTTATCAACAGGTTTCCAGAGTTTGCATGATATGATATATATATATATATATGGGATATATATATGATGATTCTGAATCATTATTCTTTAAATCAATATTTATCTCAATGACAAATGAGTGGTTCCAAGCTAACCATAAAAGAATGAACTTTACATATCTATAGTAATACTTTTTACATACTGAATCAAAATTTATTTTATTTTATATTCAATTCTTGAACTGAATTCCTTACAATATTTTGAAATTAAATCAAATAATAAAGAAATTTCTAATAAAATGCTCCTTAGTTAATAATACTTCATTTCAACCCTAATGAATAGATATCTGATGTAAATAAATATTCCAAAATAAGTGATATGTTTTAGGGAATAAGATCTATGCATTCATAATTAATTATTATAAAGCATGAAAAATTGGGCATTTTTCTTCATAGTGAACTGATTCAAAGGGAAAGTGAATATTTTGGTGATGATGTCATTTCATTGAAGCAAAGATGATGATTCAAAGGAATTAGCATCACACTTGAAGAGTTTGAACCGCTCATTGGTGTACAAGATCGCGTCACTCACGAAATATTTTTGATATCCTTGAAGATGGCCTGTTTGTTCAATTGATGCCATCTCACATAAAGCTTCTACCCACTCAATCAACGATATGAGCCAACAGCCACTTAACAGCAGTTGGAGCAGTGAATAGATGTGGAAAATCTCAAAGCACAGTATATTTCCCAATGTAATATTTCTGACGCCCGCTGAAAAAACAGAAGACTGTCTGAGGTATGGAGATTTCAAATCGCTGAGGCAGGCACTCGCTCGTAAAGATATGTATCAGCACCGATTGATGGATCCGCCGTCTGGGCCTTTTAGACTGGCTTGCGCCGGTGGCTGGTAAAACCCAATATATTTTTAAACAGTTTGAGTAAACATATTATATAATATTTTAAAAATTATAATATTTATGAATTATTGGTACTTAGCTTCAAAAACATCACTGTAACATTAAAATATTAAGCTTAATACTGAAAATACTGATCACGCTTAAATATATAATTAAAACAATTTAAAAATACGAGCTTATGCAGTTGACTTCAGATTGCTTAACGTGCCGTCCCCGTGAAATAACACTATTCACTATGCGTATTCACCCAACGCCCCGGAACCCAAGTAATAAAATCATAACCATAAATGCTTAAAACACTGTGGATTCCTGCATGTGTCTGATGGTCCACAGTGAAAAGAGGGAACTTGATTGTACTCGCCCGAATGAAATGAAACATCTTCGGCAAGCGATGCTGACAAGCTGCCAACCAAAAATATCGTAAAAATTCTTGAAAGTTCCGAAATAGATCCCAAATCAGTAGTTTGGCAAAACGAGGCGGGCATTCCAACATGTAACCGCATCAAGTCTTCCTGCTTGAAAGCATCTCTCTAAATTCAAAAAGCACTGAAGTGATAAACTGCCCTACTAAAACACTAGTGAGCACTGGGAAGCCAATGAGTCATGAGTCGCAGAAACTCGGGAAAGAAAAATACTATACATTTTGAAGAACCATGTAGGAAAACATCTCAGCATTGTAATCTCCACACATTTTCTTATCAGATCTCAAATCTGATGGAAAAGTCACAGGCTTAATTATTGATCTGACCCATTCAAAGCATTTCACCTTGAGATAGGGAATCTGAGTGATTGATTATTATACAATAAATTTGTGAAACTGTTTAAATTTTAAACATGATGATTTAAACAGTCTTATCATTTCAATATTTGTTGGATGTTTAATCTAGTCCACCTTCAAATACCTATTGGACTCGAATCCTCCACAAAACTTAAAAAGCTAATGAAGTTTAATTATTAAGTTTTAATAATTGAACGATGAATATTCAAAAAATGTTCAATTTTCTTAAATTCAAAGATACTCACCAATATCTGTGATTAGGAGAACGTTCACTTGATCATTAACTATGCTGTCTGAAAATAAGTTTATGATATTATTCCAATTGCCAATAAATGATACCTTAAACATTAACCCCAACTCTGAGCTTAATTTTTGCTGATCAAAAATACTTTTTTTTATGTTTTTTTTTTTTTTTTTTTTTTTTTTTTAAAGTTCAGTATGTATCAGAAAAATTATTTTTGTTAGTTTATATTCATTTCATTTAGTAGAATAAAAAAATGCAACAACCTATATTCAAAAATATATACGATACTTCATTGTACTTGGTAGGGAAGATAGCTGAAAATTTGAAATGAAATTCTGTATACAAAACGCAGAACTGGGCCGTGACTTCAATTTATCATACTGGATCCAGACAGTTTCAAATGTGAATATTGGAAAATTATATCATGGTATACAAAGTAATTAGCTGAAGGTGCAAACCACTGAAAGCTAATATTACGAACTGTTCTCTGGTATGTTTAAAGTCTGTTGAAAATAGGAATAAAACGGATAAAAATATATATGGTGGGTGTTGTCAACTGGATTATAGATGAGGAAGTGATTCTAATTAGAAAATACTGAATGAGGAAAATCAGAATCAACAAATGTATTTACTATGTGATAGAAAAATTAATATAGGAGTTTAACTGACTATTTCTTGCGCCTCTGTGTAATATCTCTGAAAATCTAAGGAAAAGGGAATTTCAACATTTTAAAATGTTCATGATTCGCGTAATGAAAATATCAACTTGAAGTTTGATGTAAAATTATATGGCCAAAATGCAATATGATATTTATTGATATATTTATGTAAATGTTGGTACTGGTTGAAGTGATGTGAATTACGCTCTAATCGTCAAATCACATGGACAGTAAGATCAATATAATGTTCTTATAATTTAATATTTATTATACCATAATATATTTTTAATGATATGTGATATTAGAAAAGATATAACTGAATATTTGATTTTTTTGAGGTAATATTTTTACTAAATTTTCCCTTTCATTTCAACAAACTGGGGCCCCTTTGAAAAGTAATCGATTACCTAACATCTCTTAAATTATTGCTATAACCCACCATATCTAACTGATCTCCACATTAAAAATATCTTTTTACTAAAAATGATTGGTATGCTCTTATTCATCTACCATTATATTCTAGAAACTCACAAAAGACTATTTTGCAAATCAATTAGAAAATAAGACCTAGTTAGACAACACTATTTATGTTTGAAAATCCTACTAATAGTGATTTATATTATCCACAAAAACAAAGGTAATGTGCTCAGTAAAACAAGATTTATTAAAAGAGGAAAATGGAAAATTTATTTTATATAACAGAGATATTTAGAATAATTTCATTTTTTTTATGGGACATTTCAGATTAGGTCTCTTGTTGTATTTGATAATGTTAAGAAAAGTGAATTGATATGAAAACCCGAAATTGACATCCACATCAGCTACGGGAAAAGAATTTGATTTATATTTTGAATTAATTGATTTGTCAATATCAACTAACTAAGATCCGTAATGGGCGCAAATTGCTTCAGTAAACAATTTTTCCTTTTATAATTCTTCAGATTTACCAATGATCCGTGATTGTGCTGGCAATGGATCCTACAAGCAGTCATATAAATGCTCTTAATCTGATGCCTGGGAAATAGCTTACGCCAATAGTAAAGGTTGGTGGTTATGAACAACCTCGGAAAACCGGAAGCCGATCTCAAACATTATTCACTTTGCGTAAATCATATGGTAAGTGATTTTTGTTAATGATTATTTTTTAATATAATAATTTTATTGATTTCATAGCGCTAGATCTCGCTATCTGGTTTTTAGGTTATTGTCGTGACCAGGTTTAGTGCCGGGATAAGAAACAAACAATGAACAATGAATGTAAATTTGGTTGGAAAAGAGTGGTTTGAAAGATGGATGGTGAATCATTGATGATGATACATTGAATTCCCTGATATTACTTGAACTTCAATAAAATGATGTTTAAAACTTGGAATATCTTGACAAATCATCGCTGGGTGAGTTGACTCATAGTGCCAGAGTCAGGAAACATCCGAGAAAGTGATGTTTTGAAATAAGCCAGATACTGATCTTGAAAAATTTCCCTGATTCTTCCAAATTAAAAGTGTAAAATGAATATTCAGGCCCAAGTGAGGGTGTCCCTGTGGAAGATCTGAATCTGCCGGGAGAAAGTCCTGATCCATACTAAAACCTATAATGTCAAAAGAGGCCACTTTCCTCAGGCCCCCGTGGATATCGTACCTTTACTACTTGTTATTTATAAGTCTGATCTTGGTCCATAATTGATATAATGTATGTGACCCAGTAACAAGATATATATATAATTCATAGCAATATAGCAATACTTGTATATTAGTGCTTAGATGAGAAAATAAAATAATGTAATAATGATATGCGTTGATAGCTCTTATTTGCTGAAAAGAAACTTCCTGAAATTTTAAAATATGTAAACCTAGATTCACAAAATTTATAATCACTTCCAATGATTTCAGTGGTTCTGAGAAGTTCATACAACTCGTATCTGGATTTATAAGTTAGAACTTTTAATATTTATGTAGCACGTGATAGCAGAGATGTGTGTGTCCAAGAGTTTACTCAAAGCAGGCAGAACCCCTGGGCCCTCAGTCGCTTGAGAAAAGAGAAACAACACTTGTCGACTCCACATAATTCCTCTCCCTCTTCTTCTCCAAACTCCTTCCTTGCAGAAAACTCACTGCATAGTGGTTGGACCTTCCTGATTCTCACGACAAAGGAGTGGTGGTTGATTTCCCCTGAGCCTGGCGTGAAACTAACACTTAATCACAATTTTGTAAATAATCCCGATGATCATCACTTGTTTCGGCCCCGTAAAGGCCTGAAATGGTGAAGAATTGTTAATTTCATTATGGTCCCATTTACTCTTATGATTACTAGATGACCTGATGGATCTGAGCGACAGGTTATTCTCACAAACAAACACGACTATATGGATGAAATATCCACGGAAAATGTTTATCTCGTTACCAATGTTTAGACTTGAGGCGATAAAAAGCTATTATTACGGCGCCACAGCTGGGAAGAATATATGAGTCTCACCCCGAAACGAGAAATGCAAGTTAGAGACCCTTGAATTTTGCCTGGAGCAATTTTCCATGTTTTTCTTGCATTTATATTTTAAAACATAAGTGCTTATTCCTTTTTTCCCTGTAATAGTATTGTGGCACCTGCAAGAGAGTGGTTTGTAGCAGACGCCTTGTTAGCAAGAATTTGGAATGATGTAAGGAACCTTTCATGGTTTGAAGGGTGGTTCTCGCAATGGGTCTGAGTATGAAGAGGGCAGCCTGAATTGGCAATTCTGAAACAATTATTTGGGAATTTCGGAAAATGAATTTGTATCCTTTTAATTTATTTCTTGTATGATTTGGATTATTAACATTGGTATTTACGGTAGATATTGACGCCAACTGCGTTGGTAGCGTACTAACAAAGCCGCCAATGCGCCAAAAATAGAGAGTGGTTTTGAACTGAGTGCTTATAAACCCATGTCGATCCTTGCTTTCCAAATCCGAAAACCGATTGATCACTTGGTTTTCTTAAACAGGTGGCAGCCAGACTTAAACAGTGTTTTAGAGATTTTTATATTTATCACGCACTCTGTTTTAGGGAACAACTCCACTCTTAAACCTGCCAAATCAGGGAAGAAAGTAACACGTGAACCAGCTGATTACGTATTGCTCAATAAGTAGAAATGTTTGCCAATATTTTTGCTGTACATGGCTATCCACTCGTTATGATTTTAGATAACGCCACAATTTTAGTAAGTCAGCAGTTCCAGTTATAATGGGCCCAGAAATGGAATTTTTCAAAACTTTAGCCCCAGGAAATCAAGCCACAAACGGATTAGCAGAAAATGTACAGACGGTGATAAGTCGTCTGAAACAATGACACAGAATCCAATGTCAATGTATGCTAAAATAAGATAAATTTTATTTAGATATTGAACAACTTCCTTAGCAAATGATAAAATTCCAACAGAAATGTACTTGCAACATAATATTTGTATTCAATTTGATGCTATTCTATCAGTGAAACACATGCGAAATTGGTTCCAGGCAATTAAGCTTGGGGGAATGAGTACAAGCTCTGTGTTACATTGAGAACAAATGTATATGGAAATTTGGGGTAATGTTTCAAAATTTCAGTTGCATTACCAAGTAAAGTTAGATGATGAACATACATGTAAATGTAGCGGAAAAAAATCGCATATAGCATAAAAAAAAAAAGGAAAACTGAAATTCCAAGGAAATTTGCAAAGTTTACTATATAAACTAAATTTGCTGCATATCCAGAACAGTTGCAAGATAATGAAGAGGTATTTTTGAACTTCAGGGAATAAGTGTACCCAACTCCAGAAATAATTTATAGCAACTAGACAAACAAATCTCAGATGTCTGAACTCAACCTCAACCGCATTAACACAACTTCGTCAATCATCAAGACAAATAAGAAAGCCCACTAATTTACTGCACTATAAAATGAATCAAAGATTCAAATTTATGTGTAGTTTCCCTTTTTAAGTGTTGAAGAACAGTTGTATTTGTATATTTGGGATATCTGGTGGCAACATCATCATTATTTCCGTTATTAAATTTCAGTTGTAAATATAGCATCAGAATAATCTTGTTTTCGGCATAATAACCATTTTAATAGGCGATAAAGTAAACCAAAAGTATAATGAAGGATAACATCTAAATTGGAATTTTATTTTCAAATTCGTATTTAACTGTTTTATGAACCAAAGACATGAAATCTCATATCTGTAAAAAGAAATAATAGTAATCGAATAAAAGAAATTGAGGACGCAAAAAAAAAAAAATTCAAATGTATAAAAATCAAGTCTAAATGGGGAAAAAAAAAAAATGCTGGTTGAAATTTAGAATACTGTACATCTGAAGTCGCCAGTCTTGCAACACGGAATATTTCGCCAATTTCTTTAGGGTTACAATACTGTAATTAGAGGAATACGTAACTTCTTTTTCCAACCAATATAGTGACTATTTTATTGTTACTTTGACAGTTATTTGCAGGATTTTAACTAATAGTAAATAAGAACAGAAATATTATATTCTTTTTAAATAATTATTTCGATAAATTATTGATTATGAGATTGTTTTTATAAAGTATGTCGGCCACTGATACAGAATATAAACTTTTATGAAGTTACCACTCATGAAAACACGAAACAAATAAGATAAACGATGTTTTTACTTTATTAGTAACTTATGTTTGATTATCAAATAATTATTTTCTTTTTTAATGCTGTTGACAAATTTTGTGACAACCGTTATTTGAATTCGCGCGAAAAATGTAACTTTTTAGTTTTTTAGTTAACGGAAGAAAAAGACAACTCAAACGTATATTTTTTTTATGTTGTTCTTGTTTTATTCATTCATTTGATATGTAATACAGGTGCAAATACAGGTTTGATTGCAAATACAGGTTTTAGTGAGACAATAAAAAGATAATTTTCGCCTCAAATAAAGGACATATCAGAATAAAATGTAAGTTATTATCTGGTTTCTTTTTTTATTATTCGAATTCGGTGTCGTAAACAACAGAGAATATTTTTTGACATAATAGAAAAAAAAAAATGTGGCGTATTAGCGTATAATAATGGTAAAATTTGGCGAAAAAGCATTTTAGGAATAATCTTTCTCTCAGTGGTAAAATTTGGCGGTAAAGCAATGCTTTTTGGTGTAAAGGCAATTTAAAAAATAAAATTTCTCTTAGTGAAAAAAGTTTGGTGATAAACCGATACATTTTGGCTTAAAAGCATTTCAGGAATAAAATTTTGACTGGATACTGATAATATTTGGCGTTAAAGCGATAAAATGTGGTATAAAAGCAATTTAAGGAATAAAATTTGACGTAATACCTGTTTATAATGACACTTAACACATATAGCGTTTTATAATGACGCTTAACTTCGGCAGCCATTTTGTTTGTTTACTTGGCATTCTAGTGAAGGATTTTGGCATAATATTATTTTACTGCGAAAACTAAATGCGGCATTCATTATTATGTTTACTTGGCATCTTGATAATGCATTTGCCACAAAGGGTACAGGATTCTAGATTTTTACCTAAATGCGAATTACATACTATGAAAGTGAATAAGAAAATTTACAAATTAGGGACATAATTCATTTTATACATTATTTTAATATTACCCAGATGTGATCCATTCAAAATGGTCAGTAAATATGAGTATATTTTGGTTGATTTTGTAAAAAAAAAAAAAAAAAAAAATTAATAAATAAATAAAAAAAAAAAAAAAAAAAAATGCAAATTTAAAATCGAGATCAAATTCTTATCGAAAAAAATTTCTTTTATCTTTCAATAAATACTGTTCTAAATATGAGCGCATATTCAAAAATTCTAAAAATTCATTTGATCTTTCGAACCAATTAAATTTCGAAAATAGTTATAATAAATAAATGGAATAAAATTCATTATTTCACTTACTCAATGAATGTTATTTGCGAATTTGTTACATCGTAAATCTTTGTATAAATAATAACAAATAATAGTATAACAAACAAAAAGTGTGGAATTGATTCGGAAAAAAGAACAACATATATTTCCTTTTTTTAGCTTCCGAGCCTAAGTAATTGATTTTATTTTGCATTTAATTTTAGAAAAGCCAAATGCAAAATTCTGTGCATTTTCCGAGATAAGCGAAAGGCAGTTCAATTCATGTATGCCTCAATCGTTTTTGTTCACTTTTTTGTTGTAAGGGTATTCAAATTCAAATGAAATGTATACATTAAATTTACTTTTATTATTTATTTTCATTTAATATGTACACTCATGTCCATAAATTAAGGATAATTCAGAATCACACAGAAATTGAACTCTAAAATAAAAATTTCACCTGTAGAATTATCACACACATCTTGAAGAAGAATATGCAAATTACAGGAAACCACCAGATGGCGCGGATAGTACATCACAATGACGAGAGTGTAAGAGAGGGGTATATAAGGAATGGTGGCAAAGAAGTAAAATTGTTCACAAGCGCTTTAAAAGCCTTTCAGTGGAATAACCGCATAGTTATGGCACAACGGAAGCATTTGATGATTTTTTACGCGGTAGAATTATCGGACGACTGGAATGTGGACGTACCCAGCTGGAAATATCCGAGGAACTTGGAATCGCCCAGAGTGTAATTACTAATAATACTTAAATTTAGAAATTATTTTTTTTTTCTTAAATCAAATAAAGGGAGTTTGTTTGGTTATAATTTTTTTTTTCCTCAAATAAATAACTTAGAGAGTGCAAATATATAAATGTTTCATATTTTAACAATATTACCTTGAAAATGTTATTTTCTTTAAAATATTTTTGTTGTTTGTAGTTAGTTATCAATTTTATATCTATTAGGAAAAACTTTTTGTCAGAATTAACACGTTCTCAGTGTTCCTCTAAATATATATCAGTAATTTTTTTTTTCATGTCAAAAATTAAAATTCTTCACTCAAATAAAATTGTTTTAATTTGTAATCATGTTTGTATTTCAACAACAAAATGTATTCATTGTTTACAACAAACAAAATATTCTAAAAAAGACAAGATTCATTTTTTTTTTTCTGTTCTACATGAATACTGCGAATACACTTTTAGATGTTTTAAACATAAAAAAAAAAAATTGAGAATTAGTTTTTGATGCTGATTTCAAAATGTCAATGTTAAAATAATTTATAAATGTGGAATGTTTTTTAATACAAAATATGTCTTGTAATAATAGTGAGAAAGTTATGTAAATGCATATATAAATTAAAGAACAAATTTTATCACATAAGGCCTTAATAACTAGAAAATGTCAATACTCCCAAAATACATTGTTAGTTTTATTACAGTGCATAAATATATGCTCTCTAATTTAAACTATAAACTAAATTGACATAATATAAGATATTTAAAGCAAACAGTGTTTGTAAATTGTGAAATTCTGAATCGATTTCAAGAAACAAAAAATACTTTGAATATCGGTTTTAACTATAAATTTGTTCCAAATTAAGAATCTAAAAACGATCCGTTTTCTTCTGAACTAAGTATCTAAAATTAGCACCAACAAAACTTACAAATGAAGGCAAGACTCAGTTTAATAAACTCAGTTTAATAAATCAATAGCAGTAATAACATTGCAGTAGATATAGCAATGAAAATTCATTCAGAGTGATAAATTAGGACTAATTAAAATCATTTATTATAGTGATTGTGACATAAAATCATTTCCTTTCGAAATGCTTAAACTTGCCATTTGCTTAATTCCCTAGAAAATTTTTTTTCTTACATATTAATTCCGAATGATCTTTTTTATTAATTATGCAATTGGTATTGAAAAGTTTTATGAAGCATTATTTTTTAATGTTCCTTTCAAAAAACTCATTTTAATATACAATATAAAAAAATAGATTTTACATAAATGTCTATAATACTTTAACATACATTCGCAGCTGTCTTGTCATTTATTAAATTTGCAATAAATTATTCAAAACTTATCTAAAAACTTGGTATGCGAAGCTGATATATTGTTCAGCGATAAGCTGATATATTGTTCATTTTTGTGAGTTAACAAAACAAAATTCCACAAAATAATTTGAAGTTAAAACGATAAAATTTGGCTTAAAATCAATTTAGGAATAAAATTTTTGGCAAAATACTGATATATTTTAGCGTTATTTGGCGTGAAAACAAATCATTAAAATTCTGCCATAATAATGGTAAAATTTGGTGATAAAGTGATAATATTTGGCAAAAAGCATTTTAGGAATGTAATATGTTTTTCTTATATAAAATGAAGAGAAACATATACAACAAAAAAATAAAGGGATTGATTTAAAGAATGACGTATTTTAATTATATCATATAAATACTAATTATCGGAAACATTTCTCATAAATTTTAATCATATCCATATAAAAATGCGTCCGGACTACTATACTATATGCAATAGTTAGCACACAAGTTGGTATTTACGTATTAACGCCACCGCAGCAGAAGTTGCGCTAATGCGTCAATAAAGAGCTGCCAATGCGCCAAAATAGAGATTGTTTTGAATCTATGTTAAACTCTATATCGGCCCATTTTCCACCGAAATCCTATTGACAACTTTGTTTTTAAATAAAGTGTTTTGAATTTTGAAAGTGTTTTGATATTAAATAAAGTACTTTATATATTTAATGATTTGTCACAAAAATTTTAAGTGTAGATTGGCGTCACTTAAAAACCGCCAAATCTGTAGCTGCGATGTCGTTAATACGTAAGTACCCACAAATGTAATAAAAACACATTATTAAACTGTCGCGTGAATATAATTAAATATGAGATTTCAACTCAACGTTAAGATTAATATTAACAAAGATCCGTAAACATACAGCAACAACATCAAAAAAAGATAATAATAACAGCTCTATATATTACACTCTTATTGTAGATTAATACGGAGATCCTTGGCCGCGTAGCGGCCACTAGCTCCTTCATTGTAAAATGTTGAAACATAGTGGTGGTCTCATGCCCTTTGAGTTAATAAGAAAAATAGATAATTAAATGCCCTTTTTCAAAAAAAAAAAAAAAATTATTTATTTAATACAATTATAAAATGAAAAATAACAAAAATTTCAAAAGTGTAGATGTTGATGAAATCAGTTATATATTACACTATAGACAAACAATAGGATAATTAATTGAAGCTAAAACATTTGGTTACATTATTATATAGGTTACATATTAGGGAACACCTTTCTACCTGCCACCTTTCTACTTTCTTCCAAGAAAGCTGCGACCACAGGATCCCAAAAGTTTTTGTGATAGATATCAACCCTACTAAAACAATACTCGGTTGCTACAATGTCCATGCTAGAATGTCCTAAGCCAGGAGAATTCAGAAGGAAAACTTTTGCACCGAATAATTTTTAATGCACACTGTATTTTTCATAATTTTAGCTCTGTTTAACGATTAAAAATAATAATTTAGTTTTATAACTAAGCTGCAATTTTTTATATTTAAAATATAAATAAAACGAAAACGTTATAATATAAAACATTAAAATATAAAAAAAAGCAAACATTTTTCTTCTTATTAATGTTTGCTTTTTTTTTTTTTTTTTTTTTGTATAAGATTTACTTCTCCCTCATAATAGTAGAAAGTTAAGTTTTACTAAAACTTGCGAAAAGTTCCATTATAGACAAAAAAAAAAAAAAAGTACCTAAATGTTGTTCTTTTACATATTATAAAGGAGTTTCACGAGTCCCCAAAAGTTTATTTTAGGTTAGTTTTAAATATATGTTTTATTTGATTTGACTTGATTAGGTATTTTGTGATTCAATTTTATTTGAAACTTCCGGTTTAATTTCAAATCGATAGTAAATCGATTAACCTCCTTAACTTAAATCGATTCTATCAATCGATCATGTTCATTTTGAGCCGCAAATGAAGTGAAATAAAAATAATGTTTGTTTGTGTGTCAGTTTTCGCTTCTGCTAGATGAGAATCTGAGGAGAGAAATCAAGCTGTATATTCTCCTTATTCGATATGAGTTATGTTTCTTTTTTTTCATTTTGACAACTTGATTTTGTGCAAGACTCTTTCCGGTAAATTACAGTTTAATCTCTAGTGCATTTATATATGCATTTAAAATTAAAAGAAGATGGTGAGAATCAGAGCAGTGAATCTTACGCATCATGTTTTCAGTGTAGTGAAATCATGTTTGTTCCGAAATAAAAGATAAGTTTTTTTATCTTTGGATTACCTGTTTCTGCGTTTGGTAAAGAAAGGTGTGTGTTTCAAAACGAAGTTTACGATTAGTTTGCGGACGAGCGATATGTTTTTTTTTTTTTTTTTTTTTTTTTCTCTCTGATCCGGTGAATTATTTTGAAATCTGCAATCATGTAGATGAACTGCATTTTTCGAATTAAATTTGTGTATTAAAACTAATGATGGAGCCAGCCGTGGAAAGAGAATTTACTGCCTTAGGGGACTATTTCAGCATATTATATCCGATCTTAAGGTAAGACAGCCTTTCACAAAAATTTTATATAAAATTTTATTAAGAAGTCAAGCATAGCGATTGAAATTAAATTTATAAGCTTGATTGAGTATTTAAAATTTGTTTTGTAAATAGAAGTTTAGGTAACCGATTTAATTTTTATGTATGTCATTTTAAATTTATATGTAATATCTGTTGTATGCACTCATATATGTTTTATAATTTTTTTTCAGAATAGTGCACCGGTATGGGAAGATTTCCTTTTCAAAGCCGGCAAATTTCATGCACAATTGAGGTACGTTTTAATTCATTTCTTAAAAAAGTTAGTTGTGAGGAATTATAAATATTAACTGAAAAAAAGTTAGAAAAAAATGATTATAGAATAAAATTTATTTATTTTTCATAATTATTTCGTATCACCAAGTTCTTATATTTTGCTTAATTTAAAAGTCATCAAGTTCATATAAAATTTTGTGTTATTGTGTGCACATTATATTGCATCTCTCTGTAATAAATTATCGATTATTGTTTCTCTAGTTTAAGTATTTAAGTGCTGTGTTCTTAATATCTACCATTTTAAAATTTTTTATGCAATTTAATAGTTAAAATCTATCTTCCGTGTATGATTCTTTTCTAAAACAGAATTTAAAAAATATTAATAAGGTTTATATTGCTTTTTTCAAAATTTTTCAAAATATATATATTTTTTTGTCCTGAAAAACTTTTTGAAAAAAATTATCAAATGGATAAAAATATTTTTTGCTTATGATGGATATATACACAATTATTCAGAATATGCAATTTACAAAATTTATGAAAATTAACTGTAGAGTATAGAATATATTAAAAATACACATAACCCAGAAATATTCTTTTGAATTTGGAAAAGGGAATAAATTTATAGCATAATATACTAATAATATGTAAGTTGAGTACTTTATATGATGCATAAAATATCAAATCTATTTCTATCTGTTCTAAGAAAAAAATTTATTTACTGATATCAAAATTCAACTATAATTTTATGTTTGATTAAAATAATATTTAAAAAATGAAAAATTTAATCTTAATTTTTTTGTATTAAATATGTAATTAATTATTTTTTATACTTGATATTTAAATGACATTGTAAATATATGGCATTAAGCATCATCTTAAATAAATCTGTACAGGTGAAATAATGCATTTCATTGATAAGACTTAAAAATTTTTTTGCAGGTCAACTATTTTAGCTTCTACATCCTTTTTGGATTCTTTTCAAAAAGTAGCTGATATGGCTACAAATACTAGAGGTGAGTTTTATGTATATATATATATATATATATATATAACATTGTAAAAAAATTGCTTATACTTTAAATCCTTCAGTTTCTTAAAAATTTTGCAAATAAAATTTTTCAAAGCTAAACATAAATAATTAATGGATTGAATTAATAATATTTATAAACTGCTTAATATTTGTAGATATTAAATCTTATCATGCCAGTTAAAAAAATAATTAAACATTTTTTTTAGTAGAATATATATCTACATTAAAAAACAATTTTAATCGAGAATTATAAATAATAAATTTATTAACTTGCACTAAAATTGTATGTTTAAAAGATCATAATTGATATTAATACTTTGTTTATTTATGAAAAGGTCTAAAAATGGTTGTATCTTTTTGACAAACTTTATATTCTTTAAAATGAAGCATATTTGTTAGGTCATTATAGCTTGTACTCTGTGAATATTGTGAATATGAAAGGGGAAAAAAAAAAAAAAAAAAAGAAGGAATGAAAAATGTTATTTACTTTTCACAATCATAGTTAAAAGTGCATGATTTTTGTCAGCTAATGATTATTCAGGTTAATTATTGAGTTGGGAAAGGTCTGAATTGTCTTTAAATTATCAATAAAGATTATTATAAGAAAATAAATCATTTTAAGACCAACTTAATTTTGATATATTTGTTTTATTGATTCCCTTATCTAAATATAAAAATTATTGGTTGTGCAGATAAGTCTGAGAAAAGAATGTTTGAATCTTTATAAAATTAATTGTTGGCATTTTTTATTGGAAAAAAATTTGGAAATTATAATTTAAATCAGCATTTCTGATTTTTATTGATATTTCTTTCAGATTTCTTTTAAAGAGATTTACATTTATTATTTTAATTATATAATCTAACTTTTGAAACAAAATATAAGATTTTATTTCAATAAAAGATTTTATGTAAATATTTAATAATCTTATTCTAATAATCAATTATAATAATAAATCAAATAATTAATTATAAATATATATTATAATAATATTTAATATATATCTAATTAATTATAATTAATAAAACATTTTCATGCCAAAGCTGCCATGAAAATGTTTTCTCCTATTGTTAAATATTTAAAAATATTAATCAAAAATGTATTTGTATCATTTGCTGTATTAAGGTAAATTACAGTATACGGCCATTTATCAATGTATTGTAGATAATAATTCTTTAAAAGAAAAAAAAATTTCTTAACTTTCTGATGATGTAGTAAAAATGACGCCAGCTTAGTTGATGATATACTATTTCTTTTATATCAGAGAAAATTTGGTTATAAAATAAGAACATTTTTTCCTTGAAAGTTCTCTGAATAATTTTTCTGTTATGATTGACTAAATAAAATTTGAAAAACAAATATAATTTTTTGATTTTTGATACATAAATCATATTAAGTAATCTTAATCTTCTGATTACTGGGGCATTTAAATTTTGAATTTATCCTATTTTGAGTTCATCCCAATTAAAAAGACTTGAAAAATAAGTTTTTATATGGTTGTCTTGTTACTAAAGTACTAAATGATATACTTAGAATACACATATAGAATAGATGAATTTTTGATATTCTTCTATGATGTTTTTATCAATCATAGCTTCATAATATAACTTTAAACAGAGTTCAGTTTATTTAGAGAGGCAAGAGTACAGTCTTAAAAAATTATTATATAAGATAAAAAAAAAAAAATTCTATCATTTATCTTTAAAAAAAATTACATGTAAAGGTTTTAATTTTGCCCTAATACAATATTTTATGTCTGAATCATCCTGAAATTGTAGTTATATCCTGTACAAGTTCAGTATTGCTTAATTTTGAAAAAAATATTTTATTTTCTCTTCTTTATAAATTATAAAAAAAGTTTGAAATATAAACTTGAATTCCATTTTATTTTTTAAATTGTTTTTTTTTTTTAATAAATAATGTAAAAAAAAGGCCATTAATATTCAGATATTATTCTGAAAAGGAAAACTTCTATTATTTGCATTATTATAGGTTTATTGCTTCAAACCATTTCAATTTCTGATTTTTAGAAATGCACATGGAATATGGTATTTAGATACTATATGTTGTTATATAAAAATAGCAGAAACAGTGTTATAGATGCTGTAAAACTTTTTGGTCTGGCAAGCAGTTTCAATTGCAAAATTAGATTAGTATTATAAGTCAACTGTGAGGATTAAATTCATTATTTTATGTAGAAAAAATATTGCAATGGGCAATAAAATATTCTATGGTCAACTTTTGTTAATGTAAATAAATGATTAATATAACAATGTGGCATTTATATTCTCACAGAACTTTCCTTAAAGTAATTTACTATCTGCAGATAAAAAACTGATTGCTAATTTTTTAAACTACTCTGAGAAACATTGTCTTACAATGTCCTTTTTAATGAACCTAGGAAATGAAAAAAATTGCACCAACGATCTCATAGGTTAACTTTTAATCTTTTCCAACAGCCATAATAATATTTATTAATTTGACCTACTTTATATTTATTTGTTGATTGATATTCAAATAGCTGAATGTCACAAATCTTACAATAAATATAAATGTTGTGAACCTGAAGCTTGTTTATAAAGCTGCTGTAAGCTTTTTTTTTTTTTTTCTGAAAGATTATACATTTGTTGTTAGCAATAGATGTTTTATTCATAAACTTATTTGATGGCTTACTTTTTCCATTTCTTTTTTGTTGTTGTAAACATAATCACTATTTCTTTTAAAAATTGTGTGGGTAGCGATTGTTTAGAGATTTAGCCATCTGATATGAACAGAAGTAAGTTTGAGTTGGTAATCAATAAATTTTATTAATGTCAAGATGATAAAAATTTTAATAGCTCTAAATTTATCCTCTTAATCTAGAATTTTAACAATTGCAGATTAAAATCATTTCCTTTGGATATTTAGTTATGTATTTAGAACATCTTTTTGTTCATGAGATGTTTCTTAATTAGGTGGTAAAAATGGAATCGATATCTTCTATATTTGAATAGGACATAGTTCCAAATTATCATTTCTATACGACGAGGTTAACAACTGGGCTGCCATTCCATTGCATTCAGGAATTTCTATTTCAATTCACGTTCTTCTATATTTCGTACTTATACCGTCCATATTAAGGAGATAATTTTAGAAAGTCCGTCTATAAACAATTTAATTCATTTTTTAAAAACTCTTTATGAAATTTTAGTTCTTAAAATCGGACTATTGACGACATTCTTATTCTAAAACAATTTATTTATCTCAAAAGTTTTTCACTAATTAATTAAAAATCTATACATTAAAAATGTAATTCATCGAAAAAAATATACAATTAAAATAGAATTGTTTGGTTTTTATCAGGTAACGTGTTTTGAATTCTTGGAAGGCGTTAATTTCGAATTTAGTATGAAATTGGATCAAAAGTCGTAAAATTATATGATGTTTTAAAATTCATCACTTAATTTTTTATTAATTTTTAAAAATATTATTTGGTTTTAAACTAAGTTTCAATATGAAAGTAATTAATCGTAATCAACGAACGATTCAATTAAAGCCACGAATGAAGCTTTATTCGAATCGTTCGTTGATTAGGGTTAATTTTGATACATGTCATCGTGATGCATTTTTTAATTTAGCAAATTGCACTGAAATATATTTCATTTGAGAATATCGACTAATTATTTTCAAATAATTTTTTAATGCATTAAATGTTTGTTATTTTTTTTTTGGAAATAAAGGACATATATTTTTTCTAAAATTACCTATTATTTTAAAAACCTTTTAAAATTTACTTCCTAGTTTGAAAATTATTTTTTTAGTTCAACATGACTGAAAAGAATATTTTTCTTACCGATTCAATAAAATTAAATGTTTTATTATTTTTTATTTTTATTTATCCGGTAAATTACGTTGAATGATAATTTTACACTTCATTGCTTACAAATATTATCGTTAGTAAAAACCATACCTTTTGATATAAGATTCATGCTCTTAAAGATAACATCCATAATTCATTCATGAAACTATCATTAAATTGAAGCGTTTTAAAGAACCAGTGAAGCGTTTAATGTGTAGCAGTGATGCGATTCGCATTAAAATCGTATGCTTTCAAGTTTTTTTAAAAATAAAAAATTACACAAGACACTGAACTTTGGATTCGAATTAAAATAAATAAATCCGAACGAATCGAATAAATCTGAATGAATTTAAACATTTCATTATACACTTTTATTAAAAATTATTTAATCGTTCAACTCGTGAACATATTTTTTATAACCTTTTTTGATAATGCGATAATAATTCCTTAAATAAATACCGAATTATTTGTGCACTATTCTGAACTGATTTTTTTAAATTTTAAAATCCGAATCTAGAAATAAGTTGGATTAATAATTATTATTCCTATACATTAGTTGAAATAATTTATTGCATATGAAATATTGTAAAATAAAGTCCAATTTTTTGACATGACCAATTGTTTGAAATCTATAACAAAATTTCGTACTGCCATGTCCGTTAAGGACTTTCGAATTTGTTGCTGTTAATTGTTTGAGTTTCTAATCATTTTATTATTATTATTATATTTTGGATTTAATATCTTCATGTATTTAATGTTTGCTATTTATATTTTTGATTTTTTTTTGGAAAATATACTATAATTAATTGCCCGTATTGCAGAAATATAATAAATGATCAATTGTTGGTAAGGTTGTATAACTGGTTGAATATTTTTCTGTTAGAGTTTCGTGATTTTTAATTGGTTGTCTTTATTTATTAAGTTTTATTTGGCAACACTTATAGATGCTAATGATTTTCATCGTCCAAGTTCTGCCTTTTCATCAGTGTTATTTATTAAAGTAATTTTGGCAGCAATTTAATTCTAAGCAATTTTGTAGCTTTAATTGTAATTGGTTTTTGCGTAATAACAATCTGAAGTCATGAATGCTTTGGAAAAAAATAATTATAATTATGCGACAGTTAAATTATTAGTCTGATTTCATAATCTCTATAATCTTTCATTGCTCTGCAATTAGACTAATTCATTTGGCATTTTTTTCAGCAAGTTGTTTAGGAGGAAAATTTTAGTGCGTTTTCTTTGTAAAACATTTAACTAGGCCGCAACTTTGCTTTTTATTCAGTTATTTTTGGAATCGATTCCAGACGATTGTCATTAATTAATAATGTTATTCGATTTCAGCATGACTTCATTTGCAATCAAACTGGTTGATTTATTTCTGCTTCAATATTGAGAATTTGCTTATGGCACATTATTAAATTCGATGAAATTTTCTTAGAGAAGTACTTTAAAGGGCATATTTGCCATTTATTTCATTTCGTTTCTTATCTTTTAAGTTCTGATGCATTATGATATTCTCAAAATGCTTAGCTACTAAAGTAGTACGAAAATTACAAAAATTTTGGATTAACTACTGCCTTTGGAAAAAAATTAATATTTGAACAGAAATTAAATGAAAAAAAAATAATAAATAAATAAAAGCGCCATTTTTGTTCATAACTTTTTAAAACTATATTATTAACTGTCCAACTATTAAACTGTCCAATTAAAATGCTTTCATCAATTCAGTTCTCAGGTCAGTTTTCGCAAAAGTAAAAATTTGTATGCATTTTTTTAATAATTAAAAAAAGTAACAATCAGTGCTATTTAAAAAAAAATTTACGAGGTCATTTCTCATTTATAATTGTTTTTCAGATAATAAATGGTTTATAAAAGTACTATTTTTGAGCAAAAATTATGTTTTTTTTTTTTTTATTTCATTAAAAATAGTTTATAATAGAGCAACTTTAGTAAATGATAACTGTTGGTTTGTGTTTTAAAAACTGTGAAGTTTGAAAATTGTAATTAATAACTATCTACTCTTTATGAATAGTTAAAAATCGGTTTTGTTATAAATACAAATTATTTAAAAGCATTGTAAAACATGTATTTGATTTAAATACATTATTATAATACATTGTTAAAATGCATCATTTTTGTCTTAAAAAGAAGATTTCAGTTTAACTAAAAAAAAGTAATGATGTAAAAGTTTGTGATTTTTTGCTTTACGCCAGTTAAAAGTATATGAATTTGGAGAAAAGAAATTGAGCCTCGCACTGTTATGGTTTTAAATTTATAAAAAATACAGACTCGTACACATACACAAATCGTTTATTTTATAGATTGATATAGGGCCCTGAATGGCCGAGTGGCTAGCGCTCTGGCGCTCGGCACCACAGGTTTCGGATTCGAGTCCCGGCGATGCCATGGATGTTGTAGTGGTTCGGAATCCACTTTAAACCGTAGGTCTTGGTCTAACAGGATCGTAGAGCGTTGCGGGGGCATTGTTACTCCGCGTCCGTGGCTTATCTTCAAGTGACACACGCCCCCCTGGGTAATACAAAGTGAGTCCGTCTGTGCAGCACTTGCCTTAAGGCATCTAAGACCAAGCTGTCTGTGTTTGCCAGCTGCATTAGAAAGAAAAAAAAAATATATATATTAATATAAATTTTGTTTTAAAATCATGCATATAAAAATTCTATATTTTATCAAAACAATTTGTGTACTTTTAGAAAAGACCTTTGCATTATATATATTGTATATTTTCGGACGTTATACATTTAGAGAAAATAGTCATTGGAGAAAATGTCCTTTTATGTATGAAAGGTCAAAATAATCAATGTGTAAAATATTTCTAGACTATTGAACAAAGAGCGTATAAAAGCGAAATAATTTTTTTTTATTAAAAAGCACTGTTTTGTTCTTCATAAAAAGCCTTAACGGAAATGACAGTATTTCTGTTCATAAGGGAATTTAATGAATGCATGTTATTTTTAAAACAAAGAAATTCACCTCAAAGTTGATAACCGCCCTCATAGAGAAAAACATTTGAATACTGTTTTCAAATAAGTCAAATTCACGATTCTTGTTGTATTTGTGTGATATTTATTTTTATTATTGTTTAGAAAATTAATGCATGCCCTTACGTATGTTTTTTTTTTCGAAAAAGATTGTTAAATTTTTTTTTTCCCATAGCGCCTAATAGTTCACATTTACAGCATAGAAATTTCATATTAAACATATGATCGATACTGTATTATCTATAACGGGGGTGTCCAACCCAAATGATCTTGCGGGCCACTTTGGAAATGCATCAAAACTCCGCGGGCCGCATATAAAATTATACTCCTATTAGATTTAGACCCCCTATAAACATTTTTTTTGGAATGAAAAATTGAAACATAACGAGTTATTATTATTGTGTTTACTATTATTTTTACATGTAAACATAGATAACATAATAGTAATGATACTACACGCACATTGTAAAGAAATAAATAACACTAAATATGAAATAAAAAAAAATATATAAATATATATATATAAAAAAAAAGAAATCATTAAAAAATATTTATTTTACTAGTGCGATATTTGTTTGTCCACTCTTTTACTTAGCTTTTGCAAATGATGCGCGCGCATCATGAGTTCACAGAATGTAATTTAATTATTCTGCTAACTCATAAATGAAACAGGCAATATCTTTCATATATTCGCAAGAATATTATTTTAAAATCAAATTTAAGTCTTTCTCATAATTTCAACTATTAATTTTTTAATATATGGATGCACACATAAATTATTTTTTTAATACATTGGTTTTCATTACTTTGCCCATTGTAAAATAAATATATTTTTAAAAGTGTGATACATTTCATGGGCCGCAAAAATGTTCAAGGCGGGCCGCGAGTTGGCCACCCCTGATCTGTAAGAATGGTAAATTGAACAAATGTGTTCAATTTAATTGTAGTCATTAGTTGAGAAGTAAATGTTGCACTCAGATATGTAGCACTGTCTGCACTCCAGATAAGAGTTTTATGAATTAGGAATTGAAAAAGAATTTTAAGTGATTTCCAACTTAATAAGAGATGATAAACAAAATCGGTTAAGTACTAAATAAAGGGATACGGCGAAAAATTATCTCAAGAATTTGCATTTTCAGGCTTGTAAATTAAAATGTGTTAGATAACTAATGATATCAATCTGGGAATTTGGAATTACTGTTTAATTTGCCAGTTCCACTCCGGAAATTCCAAACCTTTGAAAAGAAATTAAGTTTAATTAATGACGTTTTAATTAATTGCTTTTTTTATTCTATTATGTATTTTTAAATGGCTAAAATTCAAAAAACATTATAGTGTAGCAACCTTACTTCGAAAGATATATTCAACTATGCGTTTCAGTCACAAATCCACGTTCTGAGCGCTCTCCGAGCTGTTTTAAGCGAGTTAGCGCATTTTTAGACCGATTTGGCTAAATTTTGGTTTGGAAGTAGTTCAGATGAATACATTTTGATTGGCCATTTGTTTTAGCCATTTAATATTATTTCTCAAAAAAATAATGGTTATGCTACCTGATTTAAAATATATATATACTGTTCCATGTTATCTGAAAAAAATTTCATGGGATTTAATTAGGATTAACATTACCTTTGTCAAACTGAAGAAATATATAACTGCAATAGTAATTTATTACTATTGTATGTTTTATACGATATTTACTGTATACTTTGCTTTTTCGCAATAAAATTTATTATGCCGGAAAAATAGTTTTACAACTTAACAATGAATTAAAGACTTAAAAAATTATCCAAAACTCTTTTCTTTTATGTTCTTTACACGCAGTTTTATATTTTCAATACTTTGAAAAATATTTATTAATAAAATAAATTAATGCACTTTATAATACATTTTTTTTTTCGCGATATGTTTTTAAAGTTTTCAAGAATTATAATAATTAACTTAGTGACATACTCCCTTTATTATAAATAAATAATTACTTATTAAATAAATTTAATTAGTGATAAAAATATAAAATAAATGAATTAAAATTAATAAAAATTAAATATTTATATTCCAATTCTTAAAAATCATTATGGATGTTTTTAAAAACACTAATGTCGAATTTGACGATTTTCAAAACAGTAATTTATAAAAATTAAAATTGTTAAATTTTTTTTGTTAGTATGTGATGAGTAATTAATATGTAATTAATATTATTTTAATTTGTAATGAATTATTATGTAATTAATATATCTTGCGTGTTATTATGTAAAAGTTTGAATTTTTATGTTGACAGATTTGAATTTTAAATAAAGTTTAATATCGTTTGGCAAAACTCAAATTTTTATTCTGAAATATCGAACACACGCATTCTAAATATATTTTTAAATTTTAAATATGTCTCGTAATATTTTACAATGACACCCTACGAAGTTAAATTTACATGCCTTGATTTATGGTAACTTGTTTACTGTGACAAGCCTGCGAATCGGACGGGTGCAACAGCTATTAATAGTGTCGTATTAAAAGAACTTAAATGCTCAGAACCATCCTTCCGCTGGTATTATCAGTGCGAAGGAAAAAGGAAATCGGTCATTTGAGCTTTAAAGGGTTGTATTGTTGCGTCACTGGCTGTCCTGTTGTGGCCTTATTTCTGTTTTTCACTCCCCCTCCTTTTTTTCCAGACGATTTGACGAATACTCAACGTGAATGATAATTCTGTGAAACCTGTCTTCCTTACCATAGACGCACGGGCATATCAAACATAATGCATAATGCCTTCCTGGGTTTACGAAGGTCATTGTTATTTGTGGGTCTTGTGTTTGAGTTTAGAACAGAAACAATGAAACGATAAACTTTTATGTCCCTCGCGTCCAGGTTCATTTTTATTTACTTATCTTTTTTATTATAATCGCTGTTAAAAAAATGACCATATAACCTTCCACTTAGATAAAAGTAATATTGGGTAACGTCTGTAGCGATCGTTGTTTCTTTTTTTTTGTGTTCGTTTGTTTGTTTGTTATTTTATTTCGTTCTGTAATTTATTTAGTATTCGTTTTCATGATCGTTTCGTTTTCGTATCACCTGTCGTACAGTACTGGCGGGTTTCTTGTTCGCTGTGACCTTGACCGCTTCCTTTTGTTTAGAATGGATTACGACCCCGGTGTAATGTATGGGCTCGTGTGTCTTTGTCACGTTTCGGACCGCATATTGGATCTGAATGAGCGTGAAAAGTCATTGAGGGAGAGGAAGGGGGTGGAGGGGCGTGTTGGAAGAAAATGCGTGCTTTGATCCAACAGTCAAGGACGAATTGTTAAGATGAGAGAGAATTAAATTAGTTTCTGGGAACAGGTTGCCTAACGTTTAAATTGTTGATTTTTTTTTACTGTGTTATAGAGTAGTAAAATTTTTTTTTTTATTTTAAATTTTTATCATTTACTTTTTAAAGGTCCAATTTTTATCATTTTGTTTATTATGAAAAACATTCCAATCAGACACATTAATAACAATAAAAATACTCGTATATGCAATGTATTATACAGTAATATTATCATATATGTGTGTTTATGTATTTATCTTGAAACTGGCGTACTGATTACGGAATACCAACGGGGATAGACCCAGGGCTGGATTTATATGAAAATAGGCCCTAGGCTATACCACTTATGAGGCCCTTTTACCTCGTATTTAAATTAAATATATTCAATACATTGAAGATTAAAGCAAATTCGATTCAGATAAATTTATTTCATTATAATTCGCATTTAAAGTTTAAGTATGAATTATTATGTATTTTAAGTTTTAAACTAAACCAAAAATGGAACCTTATTCAAACAAAATCCAGATAAAAAAAAAAAAAAAGAAAATATCAAATTGTATGTCATATTAAATTTTATGTTAATAGTTATTTTATTTAAGAACTGATTCAATCCAAGTATACATTTAAAAGGAAATAGTAGATTAAAAGAATTTCTTTCTAAACCTTTTCACACAGAATTCTTCTATAAGTTCATCAAAATCTATTTTTCTGAAGGTTTCATTTTCGATGCACAAAATACTTAATGAAGACAACTTTGTCTGTGTCAATACATTTTTATGTTTGTTTATTAGTCATATGTGTAGAATTTCCCCTTATTTTCGATTCAGTGTTTTAGTGTTTACTTTTTTTAGAATAGTGTAATTTTAATTTCGCTAACAATTTGAATGTAGGCCCCTTTTGATCTTGAGGCCCTAGGCTGGAGCCTAGTTAGCCTATGGGAAAACCCGACCCTGGATAGACCCCTTAACCTCCTCGACTTACTTCAGATATATATGTTTATGATTTTAATTGTCTACTTAAGGTTAGTAATAATGATAAAAAAATAAAGTTTCTAAAAATTAAAAAATGGTACTCAAAAAAATTAAAAATACTAACAATAAATAAAAGTAAGATAAGTTAAAATTCGGTACAATTAGGGACTAAACTCGTAAAATCAAAAGGATCGACAGGCTCCGCTTTCGCGGTCCGTAATCGTACTGAAAATTAAGATCAATATGTATTTACCTTTTATGCGAAATATATTCATGGTTGTGTGTTTATTTCCAACATAACTTAAAAAGTGTGATTATTAGTATTTTAATGTCCTAGTTTTTTTCTCCCGTCGAATTCACTGTTCTTTTATAAGGTGTGTAGGCGAAAATGTAGAAAAACTCATCATTTTGTATTTTTTAATTAAATATAAATTTTATTTTGGGCCTAATTTCATTTAATAGCGTTGTCGCTTTTATTTGTCTTTGGTAATTTTCTTGAAATTAAAACGGGATTTTTTTTTTTTTGCAGTTTTTTCGAAATTCTTCTTAATTTTTTTTTGTTTTTAAATTCTTTTTGTTCGTAAATGGTTATTCAGACTAATTTTTCCTTTACAGTCTTTCAAACGATAATTTGCACTTTTCACCGTTATTTTTTCCTAGTAAAATTTGCCATAACTATATGTTGTCAGGAAATAGCGAATCATATCTGCTAGTAATTTAATAAATTATTAATTAATTATATAATTAATAAATTATAATATTCACATATATAATTAATTTAATAATATATTAACGTATTTCACATTATCATAACATATTTCATGTTTCTGAGTCATTTCTCCTAGTATTTTAATAAATTATTATTTTCGATGAAGTGGTAAAGGAATTTTTGTCGCATTTTTTAAATTATATAAAAAAAAAATTTTTTTTTATGTAAATAGATTTTTTTTTGACTAAAGTCGAAATTCCATGCTAATATATATATATCTAAATTTCGCAAAAAGATCATTTGGAAATTTAATTTTCAAATAATAGTTAAAAGTAAGATTAAGAAATTAAAAAAAAAAAAAAACTTTCAGCTGCAAGTATGCAGATACCTTTTAAAAAATTATGCAAACTGTCTCATTTGCTTCTTTTTTTTTTATTTCCGTGAAGATAGAAATCATTAATCGCTTTGCAATTAATGATATCTAAAATTTGAGATCATCAGAAATATTTGTTTTATTTTTTGAAAATTTTAATGACAGTGATGACGGACATACCAGTTACGACCACTTCTTCTTCTTCAATGGCGGACTAAAGCTGTTTGCCTGCTGGCAGATTTCTAACAAATGTTATTTTCTTTTTAAGTTATGGGTTTTTCAGTTCTACGCCCAAAGCTCTATAGTCATATGAGACCGGGACTACGCTTTAAAGTGGATTTCAATCCATTACAAACATCCAAGGCACCGCCGGGACTCGAACACGAAACCTGTGGTAAAGTGCGCCAGTTTACGACTGCTTATGTAATTTAAATTACAAGAAACGCTCGACTCGTGCCTCAGTGGCATCGTACTCCGCTGGTGAGCAATTAGGGCGGAGGTTTAATCTGGTGATGGCTTTATTGTAGACACTGTTTCAAAAAACGAGGAAATTTGATGGCGTTTATGATGTTCAGCATCTTGACTCATTAGTCGGATTACCTAGTGGGAGTTTTTCCGTGTGTTCTCCCATATGATACGCAAATGCGATGTAGTTCCCCTAAACGTCCTCCCGGAAGACAACGCCCTTCTTCAGTGACACGGAGACAAATCAGACTTTTACCAACGGGTGCTCCATCACAGCAGATGCTGCCTCTCTCTCCCATTCCATTCATGAGTAGGATGTTCGTCCCGCACTGCGGACACTGGGGATGAGTCAGAACACAACGAATTACAAAGAAACACTCCTCAGACCATGGGAATAGATGAATTTTTAATTGAACAAGTAATGTAAAAACTTTTTTTTAAAGTCAATTCCTACTTTTTTTCACTCTATCGCAGAAAGTCCTTTATAAATAATTTTCATTCATTTTTTTTTTTTAAGTTTATCTGCGCCGTCTATTGGTAGATATATACAACTTAAGTATTAAAAAACTAAAATTAATTAATTAAATTTAATTACTGAATTAATATTTGAAAAAACTGTATTAACATCAGTGTCATCCACCGCAAGTTCAAAAAAAAAAAAAAAAAAAAAAAAATGTATTTGAACTTGAGTGGATGAATAAAAGTATTTTATGAACGATTGAAAATTTGAACAAGATATATAAAGGGAGAGTGTGAGCTAATAGAAGGAATTGAAAAAAATGGAAGTAAATTTTAAAAATTGATTTAATGTATTTTAATGCATTTCTAGAGAAATATGGCGTGATGTCCTTTTCATACTCTTAAATTTTTATGTTTTAGTTTAAGAACTATAGTCCTGTATGTTAACATATTTATTGAGTTAAATGGGTAGAATTATTTTATGCAATAACTGTTATTTGAGATGCTATTGAAGGCTATTCGTACATCATTAATATATGTGAAGTTGAATTCAATAATAGTGTAAAAACTGGCAAAAAGTTCTAATTAGTTTTTGTTGACACAGGCAACTATCACAACAAAGTGTTACTTCCATAAAGAAACTATTCTAGCATATCATTTTTTGGGTTATCCTAGAGTTGCTGACTTGTTATTGAAAATGTGGATTCGCTGTTTGTAATTTAGCAAAAAAATCAATCGAGTTAACATGCCATTCTAAGGAATTTTTTTTTTTGTACTGTTTCTTCTTCTGAGGTATAATAAATGAATAAAAACACGTTGCTATTTGAAAATTAAGGATGAAATGCAATGATGCTAAAAAAATATAAATGTAGAAGAAAAAAAAAAAAAAAGAATGTAATGTATTGGCAGAATATCTTCGGTGATTCGTTTAATTTCGAATGTTCGATTTGTCCGAATGCCCTTGATTTTTTTGAAATAGTTTTTGTCGGAAGTGGTTTTGGTCAAATGTCTTATATTCTCTATTGCGTCAGGTTCAATGTAATAAAGTATTGAAGCCATTTTAGGAATGCGATGTTAAGAGCAGATTTCTTTCGGCACTGAAAACACATATTATTGAATTTGTCAGAAAGAAGATGTCGCCATGTTGGTGTAACGTAGCATTTAAAACATAGACCACATAAGAGATATATACATTGTCTTAGAAATGAAATTCAGATTCTGTGAGTTCTATGTAATTTATGTTTTATTACAATATATTTACGTCCGGAAACGGTTGTCATCACATTTGACATTTTATTTTTTGTTTGAAAACAAAACAAAAATTGATTTACTTTAATTTGTTTTACCAAAGGCATTTATTTTATGATGATAATTATTATCATGCGTGAAAATGCGGTATGAGTTCAATGGCATCTACGGAAAATATATGCGAAGAATATGATGATTTGCCAAGTTGACGAACAGTCTTGGTTGTATAGTAACCTCTATCTCCTGCTTTGTGAATGAGAAAAGTTTCTTAAACTTTACCCATTGATTAGATAGAAAAAGAGTTATATACAAATTTTTAATATGTTATTATTATTATAGTTTTTAAGTAAGGAATAAAAGTTTAAAAGAAAAAAAAAAAATAAAAAATAATAATATGGGAAGAAAATAAGTGTAAGTTATTATTTAAAATAGATTTATCATCACGAGAAACTTCCATCCCAAAACAAAGATTAATTTGGCATATGATTTTAGTTATGGGTGTAGTAAAATTTACATGAAATATATGTTGTTAAGATTTACGAATTCCCAATATCAAGCTCTGTATTTACTCCCTCGTAAATTGGCTGACTAATTGGAAATATCAGCTGAAATACTGATAAAAGATATTCTTTTTACGCACAAAATTAAATTTACATATCCTAACATCACTGTTAATAACAACACTGTTAATGAGTCACTGAAATTAAATATTTAGGAATCTCTCTGGATAAATCTCTCACCTATAGCACTCACATTAAAAATTTAAGGAAACATTTTATTATCTATCCCGTATCATTTACGCGTTCATATCTAGAAATCCTAAACTACATTCTGTCTCAAATAAAAACTCATTTACATGTATTACATGCATCCCACGATTACATATGCAAGTCAAGTTTGGGGCTGTAAAGCCAAGTCAAATATCGAAATCATTCAAAGACTTCAAAATAAGAGTCTTCGAATGATTCCCAATTCTCCTTGGTACTTCAGAAACGAGGATAATAGGAAAACCCTTGACCTCCCAAGTATCAAACAGTTCATTTTTAACATTTCTAAAAAGTTCTATTGTTCTATCCCTCTTACTGGTAATTCAATTCCGAGATACTTCCATATTTAATGATATTACTTTATTTCATGATAGCAAATGGCCTACAATGTTCTCGAAAACGGCCTATCTTAATATTCTTAATTAAGTTTATGTCATTCAAATTTCTGTCGAATTTTTTTCTGAAATTTATTGAATAGGTGCTTTTTAAGCTAGTAAAAATGCCAGATCAAATAATCGATTGAAAATGAAACGAATAATATTTCAATATGTTTTCATTCCATGATTATTAATAAGAAGATTCGAAACATTTTAAACAAATGATAGTATTTTGAAATTTACTTATGACGTTTTTCAAACGAATATAAATAATAAATGTTCTGTATTCTTAGTTGGGAATTTGAGCGCTAATCTTTTCACCGTTCATTCTATACTATATTTGCTCATGAAATCTTTAATCCATTAAAAAATACCTGAATTACATCATTAATAAGCATCAATTTCCTTTTTTTTTTTTTTAAAAAATAAACACATGAACATCTGTATTACATTTTGCAAAATGCTGTTTACTTATTTAATTGCGAGGCTTAATGCTCTCTCATTTTTGTTTGTTTTTTAAGAATGGCAGCTGTGTTCTTAAATTCAAGATTACATTCATCTGATATAAATAGATGCAATAAAATATAAACAGTGTTAAGATTTCTTATATTTCATAAGCTCGCTAAACAAAATAGGGTGTAAAAAGGCACATTTATACCCAGTGAATTCGCCTTTACAAATATTGTCTGTGCTATTTCTCTATCTGATTTCTTTGCCGCGCCTTGAAGTTCAGTCCAGGAATCTTCCATACATGTCTAAAATAACGGTGTTCTGAGAAGTCTTTTTGTGACTTATATAGGCAGCCATCTGGTGATGACATTTTGTCTACTGTGTAACTCGTTATTTTTAGAACTTTTGGAAGTCTATTTACTATCTATCTCTACTGCAGTGGAATTAACTGCATGGAATTTGCATTTGGTAATTGGTTTGCACTAATTTGTTTTTAAAAATTTGGTTTTTTTTTTTTCATGATTATTAGATAATAAAATAGTATATTAAAAATCAAATAAGAATAAGTAAATGTAAAAAGATATACTTAGTGGAAGTCTATTTGCTATCTATCTCTACTGCAGTGAAATTAACTGTGTGGAATTTGCATTTGGTAATTTGAGTTGCACTAATTTGTTTCAAAAATTGGTTTTGTTTACATAATAAAATAGTCTATTAAAGATCAAATAAGAATATGTGGATGTAAAAGATATACTTAGGCGCAAAATAACTAAAATCTATAGTGAAAGCATTATTATATTATTTGTTTAAAAATCCAGAAACATAGTAAAATCGAGCATATTCGAATAATTTTGTGTGTTTCGAATGCTTCTAAAAATTAAGAAAGATTTAAAATAAATAATTACTTTTCGAAAATAATATCAATTAATGCTTCATTTTTTAAAATAAAAAGTTATAAATTGTATAAAGTTTTAAAGTTTCTTAAAAATATTTAAAGGAGGCATAAATGATAAAGGATGTGCAAAATTCTTTTAATAATACTTCATCTAATTAAAATTTATTTCAATAGTTATAAAATGTTACTCTGAAGAAATCTTGAAACAATTTTACATGACTGGAAAGCGATTTTGGCTTTGTCTATTTAAAGATTTCTTAAATCTTATTTTAACTCAGGGGTGGCCAACCCGCGGCCCGCCTTGAACATTTTTCATGCCCGTGAGATTTATCACACTTTTACAAAATTATTTTATAACTGCCAAACTAGTGAAAACCAATAATAATAATAATAAAAAACAAACATTATTTGTGCATCTCTATATTCAAAAATTAACTGCCGAAATTATGAGAAGAAATTAACTTTGATTTTAAAATAATATTCTTGCGAATATATGACAGATATTGCCTGTTTTATTTATTGGTTTGCAGAATAATTAAATTATATTCTGTGAACTCTTGATGCGTGCGCATCTTGGAACATCTAATATAACAGGTTGCAATTTGAATATAAAAATGTCTATAGTGGGTCTAAATCTAATATAGGGATATATAATTTTATACTGGCCCCGCGGAATTATGATGCGTTTCCAAAGTGCATTCTGCATTCTAGCACGATCATTTGAGTTGGCCATCCCTGTTTTGCTTATAATACTTGAATTAATATTATCGTGTAAAAAAAAAAAAAAAAAAAAAAAAATAGAATACATAGAGAACTTTGGATAAATCTTAATAAAAATGATCACTGTATTATTTTTATGCAAATTAAATGAACGTAGAATTTTCAAATTTCTATTTGCGAAATGATTGTCTTGTACATTTGTATATTTTCTCACAAGATTTTTTTTTTTTATTGTTTCTGAAGATTCTTTTCATTTTAATTCTAATTATTATTATACAATGATCCTTTTGCTCTGTATTTAGTTGTATCGAAATACAAAATAAACAATTTTACAATTATTTATTTTATATTAAAAAAATATCTATCCATATTGCATTTGATTTCTAAATGCTGGAAAATAACTAACAGTACACAATTTTTAAAAGTAAATTACGCAAGATAATCGTTTTTAAAAGTTCAATCCGAAGTATGGATTTGTGGGAAATAGCCTTGAAACAGACTACCACGCTAATTAGAATTTTTCAAATAATTTATTGGTGTTCCAAACGAACAAAACTTGAGCTCATTATTGTGGCTGTGAATAAATAAATCAACCTGCTTTCTATAATTTGACAATGCCCGTGAGATGCTTTATAGGCTGCAATTAAATTGTCTGATGATTTATTTAACAAAGTGCAGTCTATGAAAATAGATTCAAGTTCAGTGAAATAATTTGCGGAAATGAATTATATCAGTTTCCTCTAAAAAATTCGTAAAATAATTTATTTGGTATTTTTAACCAGTTGATTTATCCCTTTCTTTTTCTAACACAGAATATCGTTTATAATAGTTCTGCATTTCTAGAGAGTTACGCAGTCAGCAGGTCAAATTTCTAAAATAATTATCTGCTATTTTTTTCGTGATTTAGTTTAAAAGACCTGAAAAACAATAGGATGTTAATTAAAATTAATACGTAAACACGAGCTGTTTCATTGTTTTTGTACATACTATTAGAAAACATCAGAATTCGTTTTAGTCTTATATTGGAGTTTTTGCAGATTTCAATATTATATTATAATGCTTCTCAAAATCTTATTCTACGGGTTTTTTTAATAGCAAAAATAGATTATTAGCATTGGAACATTTTTCACATTTAAATTCTGAAATTTTAATATTCATTAATAAAATGCATATATTTCTACAATTTCAATCGATATTTTGTGGGAATTATATAAAATATGAATAAAATAGGATACAGTGCTTCACAATTTTTTTTTTTTTGTATAAACGTGTTATTTATAATTTTCATAACAAACTAATTAATAAATTAAGTATTAACCTAAAAAAAAGATACAAATATAACAAGAAAATAAGATGGTTACAATTGTAATCGAATGTGCAGTGTTTCGAAGAATAAAACTAATATCATTCATTTTTGAAGCGATTTCTTAATTTTGCAGTACTTTTATGTTTTATGTTCATGATTAAATTTTTTGGGTATATTTATTTAGAATTTAATTTTTTAAAATTATTTATACCTTTTTTTTGACTAATACTTAATTTATTAATTAATATGTTATTTATTGTAAAAATTATTATATTTTGAATTTCCACTCCAATGCCTGGGAAACATAATTAACTGAATTGAGGTACAGAAATTTTGGGTCTACGTTGAGTTTCGAAAGTGTTTCGTTTTTCAAAATTAGAATGATAGCTTTAGATTTCAAACAATATATAAATTGATGTTATTTAAAAATTTGATAAATGTTATTTTAAAATATATCATTTAAGATAATTACATATTGTTTTATTTGACTTTAAAAATATTATGTATTTGGATCTGTTGCCATGACTTAGCTTAATAGTTAATCCGTATTTTAACCAAGTGATCTTTAGGTTTTAAGGAATATATAAATTGTTTAAAGAAAATAAAAATAAAAATGTTTAATTCCGTGTCAGGGTTGAGTTATGTGCGTTTTGATTTAATAATATATTGTCTAATCATTCAAGTATGACTATTTTTGTTTCTTTTCTAAAGAGAAAATTGCAGTTATCTTATTTAGTTATGAAATACATCAAAATAAACCTTCAAAAATTTGGTATTGGAATGAACTTTTGAATTTTTTTTTTTCTGCTTTATTTATTCTGAATTACTTTTGTGTTACAATAATTTTGTTTATTTTGTTCTTTACATCATTGGTATAATTTAGTTTGGTTTTTCTCTTCGACTGTATGAGAAAGATATTAAATAATTATTGTATTCAATTATTATTATTATTATTTTCAAAATTTACTACTGCATTTTGTTTTGCTTGTTTCCGCAATTGTAAATTACTACATGATAATACATTTGACAACCAAATAATTGAATTCTTCTTCTCAAATTAATTATTAATTGTTCCGGATTCAATATTTCCCCCATTCTTTATAATTCATACTATAAAGAAAATATTTTTACGATTATGCACTTCTATGACTAGGTTGTTTTGAAGATTGCATTTATTAAAATTGATTTTGTTCTAGATTTAGGGAATTGATGAATAAAATGTGATGGCAAAGCATTTGAGTTTTAGTCTCACTGTACTTTCTTACTGGAACCTAATTCTTTGGGCACAGTATCCACATATTCTGTTGATTTTACTTCCTGAAGCGTAGAGAAGGGAAACTTTTTTTTTTTTTACCATCAAGAAAACGGTAAAATTCCATTTTCGTCTTTACCAAAGTTTAAAAATAGCTCTTCGGTGCACTGGTTTTCCGGCTACTCGTTTCCGTCACTCAGCTTTTACTGTTATTCCTTCCATGCCATTCGACAGTTGCAGAAGTACGCAACCATGATGGCCAATTGTGGTCCATTCCTCACTGTTCTACTAGAACAGTCAGGTAAATGACCTGTGTTGGAGGGCGGTGTAATTTTTTTTTTTTTTTCATTTATTCTATTCGAGTTCTACACAGGATACGTTCTTTTTTTTTTTTTTTTTTTTTTTTTTCCCCATGGGTATTCTTTAATATTTTATTATTTGCATTGCGCTTGAACATGCTTCCGAACGACACGCTTCAGTTCGTAAGAACGTTGTTTGTTCCATTTTTATTTTTGTTTTGAAACACTTTATCGTTTGTCGAAAAGCATACGATTTTTTTTTCTTTTCTCTTTTTTTGCCCATTCAATTTATCTTCTTTTCCCTTTTTATTTCCCTGATTAGTTTTGAAAAAAAGGAATTGTTTGCATTCGAAACGATTTAGAAAGAATTTTTGTAGGACTTAAATTCTAGAATTAAATTAGATTTAAATTCTAGAATTTTAGAATCTGTAGGATTTATTTTAGATATGTATATTAAAAAGACCCGCTTAATATTTGAGAATAATGCCGTCTTAATAGTAATATACAGAGGCATTGGACAAAAGATTTTGATGTGTTTTTAAATTTAGATTAATTATTTATATGTGTTATTATTATACGAGTAGGTCATTTTATCAAAATAGTTTTATTTCAAACAAATGTTTAACTCGTATTTTAGAAATATCTACATGCTTAAGAATTAATTTTGCCGTAAAGTCGATATAATGCCGTTGCAAAATATATATATAATTCCTAAACATGCTATTGAAAAAACAAACTTTACAAATTGAGATGAGGTACATTTTAAAATCAAGAAACACTTTTTTTTTCTCCTCTAAACTTTACATTTATTTGTACTTTGGACTGTAGTACGTACAAGAAATTATATCTAGTTTGAAAATTGGTAAACAGCAATAAAATTTGTAGGTGAAAACCATATTTCATCCAAATGATTTGTTTTGAAATGCATGAGTATTGTAGTACATTAAACGCGTTCAATTAGATTTCAATTGATTTTACTTTTTAGAATTTGATTAAAGCCATATATGTTGGAAGCATTTAACATTAATTTTGATATTTACTACAATGCCATAAAAACTTTTTTTTTTATATACCAATGTGATTTAGTTGAAAATAGTTACATGTATAACAGGAAGACTACTTGGTTTTGAAAGAAGGGAACATGCATTTTTTTTTTTTCCGAAATTTTTAAAAGATTAGAATTGGCCCAGTGAAACAATGAACACTTTGATTGAATCATTAAATTAATTTTAATTAAACTGTATAATATCTAGGTTTTCTGTGCGAATGATTATCTTTTAATTTATAGTTACATTGTAAAAGTTTTCTGTAAAAATAATAATCTTATGGAATATGCTGAGATGATTAAACATTTTTACTGAGTAAAAATTGGAATGCAAGCAATAACAAGGTTACACAATTAACTTGAGTGGTTATTCATATCCGCATAAAACAACATAAATCATACTTTAACGTTAAGCACGAAAACCGCATGACCTTGATTTTTTTTTTTTTTTTTAGTTGGTACATTAGAAATCTGCTTTCTTCCTATTCCCAGATATGCATGCTCTTGTATATTTGTTGGTTTATGATCCTCTTGTAACGTTCTTGAAAAGAGGCACTTAAAACTCTTTTCAAACCTTAAAAATTGCAAAAACTTTATCAAGAAAAAGCAAGAACAATAAAATCGCTTAAGATTCCTAAGTGTCGATGCCAACAACGGGTTGTGATTTGTCTGGTTTCTTTCAAGCTTAAAAGTCTCTTGATTGAGATTCAAGTGGCTTTTTATCATATTTAAAAAAAAAAAAAAAATTAAGAAATCATGTGAAGGAAAAGCTGTTTTTTTTTTTCCAGTCTTATTTAGTTATTGGGATGTTTATTTAATTTCACTCCAGTACATTTTTATGTTTGTTTAAACAAATGACCTATTTTATTCTGAAAAACTTTATTTATCCAAATCTATGAAAATTAAATTGAAGATTGTAGACGTAATTAATTAATTAATTAATTTTTGATTTTTTTTTTTTTTTGCGATGTGTTTTATATTTTAACCGTTATATTTGGAAAATGTTATTCTATTGTACAGAATAAAATTCTATTGGAATTTATTAAAAAAATTTTTTTTTAAAAAATCGAATGATCTTATTAAAGATATAGACATTAAATTAATTATACCTAGGATATGAAGAAAAAAAAAAAAATTATTTTTATAAAAAATATAAATTCTATGTTATAATAATAAAGTTTAATATTATATATTATATATAAATTCTTATATTATAAAATATTATAATAACATTAAACATTATTATTATAATATTTTCTCTCTCTGTCAGTTTGTATTTATTTGTATTTTAATCGTACTTGTCGAAAAATCTGGTTTCTCTTTGAGAGGTAGAGGTAAAAATACTTTTTGTTCCTTTATACTTTCATGTGTTTTTAAAAAACAAACAAATATAATAAAGTTTTGAAATGCCATCTTTCGTTTTCATTCATTCATTTAAAAAAAAAAAACAAAACATTTAAGATATCTAAATTTATGGAAAAAAGAAATTTTTTTAAAGATTCTAATAAACTTATTAAGGATATGAAAAATGATTTAAAAAAAAAAAAAGATTTTTAAAAGATTGTTGATTTTCCTGTTTAGGCATATGCTGAAAAATTTGAAATACCACTTTGACCTGATCTAACAATATAAATGTAACTTTTCAAACCAGTTGTCAAAATAATTTAAAATCATCTCTTATTTTTAAAACGTCAAGTAACTTTTTGAAAATGCAGGTCAGAACTTTTAAAAATAAGGTAAAAAATAATTAAATAAAAAGTAAAAAGTAGCTAAATTAGAACAAACATAATAATTTATATAGAGGAATAGAAAAACCATCTCAAAATTAAGAAACTTTATAGATCAACCGATGTACAATTGATTTGATCCTATTTCATTTTGCATAAAAAGGCTCTCGCATTACCTTAATCTTTTACCGATAGCCAGCTGTGTATTATTTATTTATTTTGTTCATGGATAGTGAAACCACCTTCTCAAATTGTGTTTCTCATAAATTAAAAGTAATTTGAAAAATTAGATCGAATTTTGTAATACACGTCAAAAGAATAGAATTGCTTAACATTCTTCTAGATTTTATTTCAGGTTATATTTCTAAAATTTATTTATTATTAAATTCTGTTTTCAACAAATTTATAGAAGATGTTTGTCTGTGATTTCAAAAATTAGTTTTTTTAATTTAAATAAAATTAATTGAAGCAAAATAAATGTGTTTTTCAATTTCAAAGTCAGAGATGAGAAACAAAAACTTCCTCAATTACATATTTTGAAAATTAATAACCAAAGATAGAAAGTCGGACAGATGAGTTAAAAATTCTTAATTCTTAAAAAAAAAATGGTATTGTTAATTTTGAAAAAAATATTGCACTATTTCCCATTATCTAAAATACCAGCATTCAATTAAAAAATTCTTTTAATAGAAAAATATAACAATGGAGCATTAATTAATGGTTTCTTTTAGCATATTTCTTTTTTTAATTATTTTTGTTGATTCTTTCAAGTAGAAAGCGTCGCAAATAATACTTTGAAAGAACAACGATTAAGTGCTCTAAAAAAGGTTTTTATTTAATTAAGCATTGGCCATAAATTAATTTGCCGATATATATATGCACAAAATTTTGATCTTTAATTATTATCTTCGGTCTGCAGTGAACAACATAAATTACTTAGAATTTATAATTATTTATTAATAATTTATAATTTAACTAATCAAAAAAAGTTTAAAAGAATTATTATTACTCCAAAACGAAACCTGTGACACCGAGCGCCAGATCACTAGATCACTCGGCCATCAGGCCCCTTATAATTACATTTACCGTTAAAAAAAAAAAAAAAAAAAAAAAAAAAAAAAAATATATATATATATATATTTTTTATATTGTGAAATGGCTGATACAATGTATATATATAAAATATATATTGTGAAATAAGCAAAGTAGAAAATAGTAATATGCATAAAATTCAAATAAAGCATTTTAAATAAGCGTTTTTTACTTCTATTTTAAAATTCAAAGACACATCTAGAAGATATTTATTCACATTCACATTTATATGTTACTTATGTTAAAAATAAAACTAAGATGCTTAAAAAAAATCAAAAATCGCCTATATTACTGTTGAATTCAGTTTATGTAGTTTTCAAATTGAGTTAGGAAGCAACATTCTCAGTTTCTTTAGAATTTTTAATATAATCATATTAATAAAAATGTTTATTACTATAATATCTCTTTGTACATGATTTTTCACATTTATTATTTTAGGTGCAACTAAAGAAATTGGCTCAGCTCTAACTCCCGATTGTGTTTAAGGCAGCGTAGTGTGGAGGCGAAACTACAAATATTTGCAAAGTAATTATTTATCACTTTTTTTGTTTCACATTTAACATATTTTCTTATAAAAATATAAAAATTTGTTACAAATACAGTTAGAATTGCTATCATTCAACAAAAAAAAGGCATTTGTAAGATAGTTAAAACATATATGTCAGATGATAATTTAAAATATTATTATTTAATAGTCAATTGCATTTACTGTAAATTTAAAAAAATTCTTTAAATACCAAAATAAAGAAGCTTTAAAATAAATTATTTGTCAACTCTTTTTTTTTTTTTGTGCTTTTCTTAGAATACTTTTAAAAAAATGTTTCTATAGAATTTTATAAAATGTTTAATAAAACTCATATTTTTGTAATTCATATATTATTTATTCATAGCATTAACAAGAAAAAAAAAAAATTAAAGTTCAAATGTGAACTAATAATATACATCTGTTCTAGTTTTGTATAATTACTAGTTATAATATAAGATAGCTAGTTGTAAAAACATATTGCAGCTAAATCTGTCATTTTACTATTGTTATTGTCAATTTATAAAATGATTGTATTTAAAAAATTTAATTTTATATCTTTGTAAATTTTATATAGTGATATTTGTTGTTTGATGTGTTTTTTTAATCTATTAATATTTTAACATGTAGTTTTTAAATAAATATTTTGCTTTTATATCATTTTCTTTTTATCAAAACTTGTCTACATTTGAAAATTCATATTTTAAAGTCAAACAATAAATATTAAAATTTGTGTTTCACAGTGCTTTATTAGAGGGTTTACTTACTCCATTACAAGAAAAAGGTTGAAGAATGGAAGAAAACATGCAGTAATCTTGATAAAGAACATTCAAAAGGTGAACATTTCATAATTTTACATATCTTTTTGCATGCACAAAAAGTGTAATTATTATAATGTATTATTTTGTGGAAGTATTACATACTATCTATCTGTATATATTAAATTTTAAATACTTAATTCTTTTAACTTTTGAAATAAATTTTTTCCCTTCAGAATATAAACGCGCCAAACAAGATTTAAAAAGAAATCCTCTGACACACTGAAACTTCAAAGAAAGTTAGAAAAGGTATATTTTCTATTTTGTTGTGTTATTTCTTTAATATTTTTTTTATTATAATAAAATTATGTAGAAATGAGTTCCTTTGAATATGAAATTGAATATTCTTCCAAACTTTTTATGTGGAAAAAGAGAGCTAATAAAATTTTTGGTTAAAGAAAACATATTTAAACTGCATATATATTTTTAATATAAATTTATGAAGCTATTTGGAATAAAAACAAATGTTTTTCTATTTATAATTTTCCTTTATGTAATTGCATACATTGCAATTTTTGTAAAATGTAATGTTATGTTTTCAATTAAAAAGAATTAATTGAAAGCATTTCTGGGAATAATGTTGTTACTTAACAATTATGACTTTATTTTGTTAATATTGCATTTTTATAAATATACCTCAATTATTAATCTGGATTTAAGCCCATTTTAGAGAAAACAGATTTTCATTTTCAAAACAATGTTTGTAATTTAACAAAACTGTGTAAAAATGAATTTATTAATTCTGGAGATTCAGCTATATTAAAAAATATGTTTTACTTTTAATGTTAGAAAAATCAGTTGAAGTACTTAATCTTCAATAGTAGGATTTTTTTTAATAATTAAAATTTTTTGATTTTTTCATAGTTCTTAAAGTTGTTGAATTACCTTTTCGGATACCTGAAATTCAAAAATAGCAAGCACACATGCACATATATTAAAAGAAAACTTAGCCATCCATATTTTAGCCAACAACAACAGTGAAATAATACATGACATTTTATTGATCATTTTTACATTTAAATAAAAATTGCTATTAGATAAATGCTATAAAAAATGTGATGTGATTTATAGTATCGTAGTTCTATTGTGTTTTTAAGAGCAATTCAAATAACAAAAAAAATACCAATATTTATATTGAAATGTAAGTGAATCATAATAAATTTTGATTTGTTTCTAACCATTTTATAGTAGTATTTTTTTTTTTTTTTTGTTACATGTAATAAAAATTTTTAGAATGAATTAACTTCCAAATTCAAGAGTTTTTTTTTTTTAAACCTGTTGTTTTAGAAAAGTGTGATTGCAGATTATCATTTGAATATTAGTTCTATGTTTTTTTTTCAATTCATTGTATAAATTTTGTACAATATATAAATTTAACTATTAATTTTATTTTTGATTGAAATTAATACTTAAAATTATATTTTTTTCTGTTATGAAGTAATGATTATCACTTTTATTTTTTTTAGTTGGTGTAATTGATATCAGAAGAACACTGGATTATGCTCTTCAGGATGTTACAGATAAATACCTTTTGCTTGAAGAAATCGAAAAACAATCTGTCCATAAAGCCTTAATTGAGGAGAGAAGTCACTTTTGTTTGTTTGTTGGATATTTGCAGCCTGTACTAGTAAGTATTTTTAAATTAATATTCTTTATTTATTTAGATTTAAAAAGGACACAAACTATTTATTTGTAAATATTTTTCAACGTAATTCTTGTGTATGTCTTTTATGATCTTTGTTATCTGATTTTAAAATATCAATATGTGAATTAATGATAATTTTCATAAAAATATATTAATTATTTTCTTTGCAAAAATTACTTGTGTTTAATTTATTTTATATAATTGTTTTGGTTAGTTGTGAAAACCTCAATGTGTGTATATGACTCTAGTTAGTCTAACAGTTATTTAACAATTATAAAATTGGAAAGAAATTCAATCAATTAAAAAATGCAGTTAATTATAAAGTATTTGAAAGCAGTTTTGATTAAGTAAAACTACTTAAAAGTTATAAAGGCGAGAGTTATTAAATCCAGGTTGAAATATTCTACAATATTGAGTGATAGTTTTTAGAATTTTCTACCTTATATTTCAAAACATTTTCCTTTGATATATTTTTTATGAAGGAAATACATTTTACCATGATATGATAATTTAGAATTTTGTTCTTATTGACTGTTTTAGATTGGTACTTGCAGTTGGTGTTGGATATGTCATATTATTTGTTGTTATTTAAGAAAAAAAAAAAAAAAAAAAATGCTACATCCAAAACCAACTATTCAAAAGTGCAACGTCAAAGTTACGTATATAAAATGAAATCTTTTTATTTTTCTAATAACTTTGAGACTGGAAGGGATACATTACAAAATATTGGAAAGCAGAAATGGAAAGTATCTTCCTTTTTTAACTGCCTTTTATCTTAATAATATTTTTATTCAATTTTCAGGAATCTGAAATAACTATGCTACATGAAATAAACCATATTCAAGAAATCATTGATACCCTTTCCAAAATTACTGGTGATCCACATGTTTTGCCTTCTGCTAGTGAACAAGTTATCACTGATGTCAAGAAATCAGAAAACACATGGAATTTTCATGAGGTTTGTTATTTGTTTCAACTTATAATATTATCCCCTCTATAAGTATGGGGTTAAAATAATTTTGGAATTCCATCATTTATTTCTGTTTATATAAACATTATAAGTCCACTTAAAATTGATTTATGAATTAATTGTATATTAATTAAAATAAACTGTGCAATTTTATTTTCATTTTTAAAATTGAATAAAATTTTATTATTTAAAATGAAGAAAAACAATTTTGAATTATACTTTTAAAAATTATTTATTCTATGTAAACATAAATCATGGTTAAAAAATTTTTTTCTGTTGGAATAAAAATATACTCATAATTATAGATTAAAAATAACTTATATAAGCAGTAATATTTTTAATATTAGCAATTTATCTTATATCATTATATAAAAACATTATTTTAAGTGATATTACAATTTATCTATTATCATTATGTTTAAATTAAATTATAAATTAAAAATTGAATTTTTATCATTTTAGACACCTCCAGGTTCTCCAAGATCCTTGGGTTCTCGGAAATCGAGTGTTTGCAGCATCAGTAGTATCAATAGTTCTTCTAGTGGCAGTTTAAAATCTCACTCTTCTCGTCATCTTTCTCATTCTCAAGTGCAGGTAATAAATCAACATCCTTTAGCTAACCTCTTTAGAAATTTTATAGTTTTTGAAATGTTATAAATATATATGTCAATCATATCCATTTTCATCCTTTGCAATAGTTTGCCATATTCGTAAATATCCCCTCAATAAAATTAAGAATTCACTAAATCATTTTTTATGAGTAACAATTAAAGATTAATATTTTATTTGTTTACATTAGTGATAGTAATGTTTTAATATAGCTTGTGCTGATATTAGTAAAATCATGATTTTACATTCTTTTATTTTTTTCAAGCTCAGCTGTAACAATATTAGAAATAAAACACAAATTTTTCAGTAAACAAACCCAGTTTATTTTAGTATATTTTAATTTTAATTGATACAATATAATTATAATTTTCATGTTTTTATAAAGATTAACATTAGTTCAAGGTGCTTTTTAAAAAATATATTGTATCAGAAAAGAAAAGAAAAAAAGTGTGAAAACTCCATTCTGATAAAATTATATAACTATTAATAAGATGCAAAGTTTTGAAACTAGATAAATTTTATTCATCAAGTAAATATGATTGAGACATGACATTTACTCAAAATTGTAAATGTTCCAGTTGCAGTGTTATCCCTTTTAATTTTTAAAAATACTTTAAAGTCTTTATCCAATTTGTATTATATGTTTTAATTTGGATGTTTATAGAGATAATTAAATATTTCCCTTTGAAATTGTCTTCTTTTAAGAAAAGATAATAAATATTTATATGCTGATTGTGTGTATTATATAAAAATTAAATAGTATTTAACTATCAATTTATTTTCTTGTTAAGAATTGTTGTTGAAGAATTTATATAAGTGTAGTCAAAACTTAGAATAACTGACATTTGTGTGATTCCATTTATTGATTAGCTTTCATTTTTAACCATTTAAAAATTCCTTGATTTAAATCAATTAACAATTCTTTTTTAGTATAATGATAAATTTTGTACAGTGAGTATAAAAAATTGTAGTTCTTGTGATTAAATAAATTCTTGGTATTCTTTAGAAATATTTTTGCTTAAGTATTTCCATTTACTAAAGGTGTAAAATGTAAAATCACTTAACAACATTAATGATGATGTTTATTTTCCACATAAATGAATGAAGGATTTCTTTTCCAATGAAAAAAAAAAAAAAAACAAATGCAATATAAAATTTAAAATTCTTGTAGAAAAATTCTCACATACAAAAAATAACAATTCTTGTTGTCAGCTGTTTTAATAAAATTAAAGATTCAAATGATTATTTATATTTTTGTGTTATCATTTATGTATTATTTAATTTTTTTTTTTCTTATTAATTGACACACATGATATTTTATAATTCCTTCTTATTTTAATTTTGCATGACTTTTATGTTTTATTTCATGAATTAGACTTTGGGTAGAAAACACTTAAATAGTGTTGCTTCTCAAGATTCTGGTTTTACGTCACAAGACACTTTATTTTATAACAACATGACTGTTGCTGCAGAATATTCTCAGGTTAGGAGGTTTTTTTAATGAATACATGTTCATATAAAAATTTAAAAATTTTAATTTCTTCGATGTTGATCTAACTATAGAAAAAGACAACATTTTATATTGATATAATTTATTTGATGAATTAAATTCATTATTGTATGCTGTAGAAAATGAAATATGTTGCAAATCTTGAATTTTAAATGTACTTGCCAGATTATTATTTTATGTTGCATATTATAATGGTAGACAAAATTGTTTTCAATATTTTGTACTTGTGTTATTTCATATTAATCAGTAAATATTTATCAAAACAAATACAAAATTTCTTAAAAATCAAATTATATGAATAATCTATTTTTTAATTAATGCCAATCTTTTTATCTGTAATACCTTACTTTTCAAAGGAATTTTGTTCATGAGGTATGTAGTTGAAGTGAAAATTAATTAAAGCAAAAATACCTTAGTATATTTATATGTAAATATAATCAAATGTTATTAAGAAATGTGATTTTCTAAAAGCTTCTGTGATTTTTTGACAATCAATATTTTCCATTTCAGAAAATTCATTGTAGTAAGTATTGATAAAGTTTTTCTGCATTAAGTTATTAAATAATTTCATTACTATAACTGTATTTTTATTGGAATAATCTAATTGTTATCTGCACCCTTTAGCTTTCTACATTTCAAGAATCCAGTACAGCAACTTTCAGTACACCTTCATCTCCAGTACCACCTGTTACTTCCACATGGCCCAACCTCCAAGAACCAGATTCGCCAGAAAAGAATCATCAAATTTGCTGACAAAATATCAACGGCCACACACAATATCATCAGGTAAATACACATTGTTTTTATTATATAACAGCTTTTTCTGTATATTATTGTACTAACATTAATAAAGCATTTAATTTTTTTTTTTTTCTTTGTAACTATTGGTATGATTTTTATTTAGTAAGATTATCATTTATCTAAGATAATATTTCAGGATCTTGACTAAGATTTTTATAGCATCTAATAAGAATGCAACATGAATTTTTAAATTAAAAAGGGGTTTTGTTATTTATAAAATTATTTAAAAATATGTTTGTATATTTCATTATCTTCTATTTTTGAACAGAAAAAAATATCAATAAAACAAACAGAAGAAATAAAATTAAAAAAAAAGAACAGAATATTTAAAAATTTAATGATAATAAAAACACTTTATAGTATATGCTATTAAAACTTTATTAAAATCGACTTTTTTGGCATGGAAAAAAAAATTATTTTGATTTTTTTTTCAGCATATGAAAAATCCAACCATAACAGGCCGGCTCTAACTGTGCATACCTTTCTACCTCTTGACCAAAACTCTGATTTAAGAAATAATTATGCTACAGTTGGAACTTTCAAGTCTTTTGGAAGTAAATTTAAGGATAGAAATTGTACCAGTCAGCCAGGAACTCCTGTTTACAGTAGACCTACTCTGCCTGAGAGGTAAGTATTTTAATTGCTATTTTTTTCTAAAGTATGTAAGCTTTTGAATATCTGGAAAAAAAATTTCTATTAAGTAAACTTTAACTTTTAATATTAAGTGTTATTATTAAAGAAATTATCTTAATTCTGAGAGTTATCACTTATATTTATGACAACACAATATTTCAACACAAATAATATGAATATTATTTATAATACTACAACATAACATTTATTGTTGGACAGCATTGCATTGTGAAATAAGGGTTTTCCATTTTAATTTTAAATTCTATCTACATGAGCAATTAATATATAATTATTTTTATTATGTATTTTTTAACTACTATATTATATTTTACTATTGTTATTTACATAATTAGTTTATGTAGAAAAGACTACATTTTTGTCTGACCCTTTTTTAAAGATCATTATAATTCATTATTTATATTTAAATTATATTGATAGTAAAACTGTATTTTGTAATAATCAGAAATTTTAAAAAGTATTGTTTTTATCTATTAAAAATATGTCCTTTTATTTTGCAGGAATGATTACAACTACAGACCTAAACCATCTCTTCCTGAGAAATCAGCATCTGTTAAAGCAAAACATGATAAACTTTATAGTGAGCCAAATAAAAGTGTACCTGATTTCAATAGAACTCCCCCAGATCAAGGTTAATATTTCTTTGCAATTTTTTAATTGTATAGTGATACATCAATATCTTGTTTCATAAATGTTTTGTCATGTAAAATGTAATACTACAGAATTATAGTTTTACTGACAAAAATAATTCTTTTCATGGTTGAAAAAATATCGTTTAAAGTCAAGAGATAATGTTGTTTTATTGAACATCATTTATATCACAATTTTTGATAAGTTTTGTTTTACATTCAGTTTGATAATTCAAAATGTCATATCTGGACTAATGGAATTAGATGTTCTTAAATATCACTGTATCAATAGTTATACATTTTTATAAACCTTTAATGATTTCCAATAAGATTATAGAAAATTGAATCTTGGGAAAAGTTATTGTTAATAGAAAATAAACAGAATGGTGTTCTTGTTGTCAAAAGATTGTTATATTCATGTTAGAGATTATTGAAAGTTTGATTTATTCTTTATACTTTCATTAATAATATCAAAAAATTTCAAAACTGCTGTTTATTTAAAAAAATTCAGAAAAAAATCAAATACATTAGCATTGTTTACAAATGCCAATACCTTTATGATTTAGGATCTACAAATTTGATGATAACTTATAGGTTATTTTGGACAGTACTGAGTAACATCTAAGGAATGAGTGCATTACATTCCTGGAAAGTTTTGAGAACTGATTTATATTTTTATTGCAAATGAAGAAAACAAGTCATACTTGTAGTCTGACAAATGTAAATATCTGTGTTGTTAAAATTCTCCTTAGTCTACAGTTAAATTAATTCCTGGGGGTTATTAATTAGCTACAACAATTAAGAAAGTAATTGCTATATTGTGCAATCATATTTCTTTTTTTTAATAATGTGTGTAAAATAATATGTCACATTTTTCTGGAGTCTTCAAATATTCCTTGTCAAGGACTTGCTTGTTGTGTATACTAAGAACAACATCTTGGAATGATTCCCTACTTATTATTGTAAAAACGAAAAATAAAATATTAACTTTATTTGCCAGTGAAAAACTTTTGAATTGCTTTTAATGACAAAATATTTAATCAGCAAGTGCTTCCTTAACAAATAGCTTCTGTTTGTCATTAAACCATGAATATAATTAACAATTTTTCATATGCGCTATTTATCTCAAAAGTCTACATTTATCAATGCTTGAATTTATATCCTGCTTTTATTGAATTTATGATATGGAATCTTTTGTTAAAAATATCTGCTTCATCATTGATAAAGAGAATATTTTTTGTATTATGAGCGTTTAAATTAGAGTTATGCTGAAATATAACAAATATTTTTTCCACCAAAGAACTGGAGAACTTGCAAGTAATCTGCTATTTTGATTATATTATATAGAAACAATTTTTCATTGGCGGTTCTACTCAACAATTATGATATAAATAGTTTCCAATCTAAATATATTAATTTTAATGTAAATAAAATTCCAAATGGAATAGTAATTATTTTTGTATGCCTGTTCACATTATTTTTAATGTTTGTGTAAGAAATAAACAATGTACCATAATTACTGTCATCCCATTGGTACTGTAACAAATTTTCTAGTTAATGGAGTCATATCTTTTTTTAAATTTGCAATTTTTTCCTGTTTATTTTTTTAGTTGTCCCTCATCCTATCTATGCCAATGCTTCAGATTTAGCTTCGAAAAAGTCGTTGAGTGACGAAATTTATTCTCCTAGATTGGAAAACAATACTGAGGTTAGTAAATAAAAATGAACATTGTTATTATCACCAGTATTCATTTTCTTTTTATAATCTAAGTCCCTTTTTTTATGAAAGTAATATGAATTTTTTTAAAATGCATAACAAAGCAGTGATTATAAAAACAGTTCATTCTCATAAAATAATGTATTTATTTTATAAACATGTATCTTATAATATATAATAGTATAAAATAAGTACCTTATATTGTTATTTTAATAGTAATTAAAAAATAATGATCTTTCTTAATTTAGATATCCTTTTATGTATTTTGTTTTATGTTTTAGAGAGAGTAATTTTTAAGAAATTTATAAAAAAATTAATCCAATTTTAAAATGTGAATGGATCTATGCATCACATTATTTTATTTCTAGTAACTAGTATTTCTAGTCTTTTTTTTGTAACATATCAATGAACTGGCAACTGACGTACCGTTTATGGAGTACCAACAGGGGGAAATACCCCCAAACCTCCTCATCTTGAATCTCTATATCTTTGTATACAAGAAAAAGGAATTTTGTCTATGTATATTTCCTAAGCCTTTAATACTTAAATTCAAAGAAGGAAATGGATTGATAAAAATTTTGTCATATTTTTTTTGCCTATTATGTACCTGATAAAAAAAGAAGTTTTTAATTCAATGAACACCTTATGTTTTTTTGCCATCAATAATTTTTTTTTATCACGAATTACAAATGGAAAATGTTATAGTTCCTTCAAATTTAGCACAATTTTGATATTGTGCTTCTGGTGGCATTATCACTTGCATCTAAGGTTTTTATATTCAACTTTTGAATTTCATGTAGAAGTTTGTGAGCACTTCATTGTTGTCATGCCTGGTCATATCTACTAGTTATGTATAAATATTATTTTAAAATGCAAAACTAGTTTAGTAGAAAAAAAAAATTAGATTAAAATTTAATTCACTTCATACTTATTTAGGTACAAAATCGTAAAGAATTTGCAGCGGTATTGAATGAAGGTCTTTTAATGCAATCAAAGTGGATACGATCAGAGAAGTCTTTCTCTGAAAGTGAATCATCTTCACCTGCTGTTCCAAAACATGGTCGTCTTGCTGGTGGAAGCAGTGAAACACTTCCAAGATCAAGAGGTATAAAATACTTTCTTTTATTAGCAGCATCAAAGGGATTATTATACATTTTTAGCTTGGAAATATCTTTTTGGAAATTATTTTTGATTACAGTTTGAATTTTTAAAATTCATTTTATAATAGCATTCATATGAATTGACTAAAAATATAATAATTATTAATTATATTATTTCAATAAATTTTTTTGGTATGGAATTTCATACCTAGGACCATCAAATTATAAAAGTGAAATACACTTATGCATAAGTTTGTAAATATTATTTAAATTTAAGACATTGCATTGATATTTTAAAAATATTTAGTTAAATTTTTTTGTTATTCTTTTGTTATTTATTTTATTAAGCATGACCTTATTATTTTTTTTTTTTTATTACTTTTTTTTCAATGGCACTTAAAATTTTTCTTTTGTTTGCATGTTGCACAAATTATGCATGTTATATTTTTACATATATTTCCAATGAAGGAAGTTTAACTGAAGAGCAGATTTTAGAATGGCAAATTCAGAGTCTGTCTAATGACATTAATATGTTAAACCAACAAGTTAATCAGCGGAGACCTATGTCAATTGCAGGTTAGTTTGTGATTATTTTGACTATTGTAATTCACATTTCTTTCTCTTTCTAATAAAGTGCTTTGATAGTAATGAATAAGATTTATAGAATACATGTTTAAAATATGCAAGTTGTCCAAAAAAGACATCCTTAATAAGTTTCATATTTATCTGTCAGATCTTCAGAAAAATAATTATTTTAAGCCATTTCTAGTGGTGTGAAGTAGTTAATTGATATAATTAACAAGATTTATTAGCAGCTAATTCAAAAGTTTTCCTTTATGAAAATTGAGATTTTCAGAAAATGATGAAACCCTATGCCCATTAATTTTTATTAAAAATTTCCAATAAGTTTTAGTTCAGGAAAAGGCATATATTTAAAGTAATTTCTGAATATATTATTGGCGTCTTTTTGTTATGATTACTGAGAAATATAAAAACATTATATGAACCTCATAAAAATTATTAAAATATGAAAATAAAATTATATAATTAATAAGGAAACAAAGCAAAGAAAGCATTTATATTATTCTATTGAAAGACATAAGCTAATTACGAAAATAATTAAAATTGTTTATTTATATAAATGTGACTTACATGTTGTCATTTATTGTCATAAGAAGTTATCATTCAAATGTACAATGGGGTAAAGTTCATTGCAAAATTAGTTCCATTTTTTATTAAAGTAACAATAAAAATGATGACTTGTTTTGAGTTAAACTAGCCAGTTAAGAACTATTGAGTTTAGTTCAAGGCAGCTCAATTAAGCATTAGGTTTTCAAATATATGTCAGTTTTTTTTTTCTGCACTGTTTATTTATTTTTAATTGATGAGTGCAATAATTAAAGGATTATTGTAGGAATGTTTTGAATAAAATGTAATACAAGGGCTATGCTAGTAATATACTATACATGCACGTTCTGGTTTCTATATATTTTATAGAGGTAACCAATTATATAAAAATTATAACCTTGAAATGATCTGTTGCATTTCTTCTAAATGCAATACAAATAATGACTTCTAAAATATTTATTATAGTTGTCAATCAGATCATAATTGTTAACAAGTAACATAACATGCACTTTAAGTATATGACATGCACTTTAAGTATATGACATGCACTTTAATGAAAAAGGTCAATGAAGCTATTATGAATTATTTGCATAATAAAAAAATATTAAATTACTAATAACTGTCTAAAATAACTGAACACGGTTAAGTATCATTTTAATACAATTAAAAAAAACATTTTATAATATTAAGTTAACAAAATTTTATGTTAGGACACAGAACAAAACAGCTCTGATTTAAAAAGAATTATGCCAATAGTTGAAATAAAAACAAGTTATTTATTAAATGTGAATAAACAAATTTTTATATTTTAAATCTTTGCCTTATTTATTTGTATTTTATTAACTCAAATAATGATAATTTTTCATTTAAAAATTATGGAGCTAAAAAATTGTTAAAAAAATATGAATATATTTAAAATAAAGAAAATATATTTTAATTTTTTGTTCATATTTGTTAATTATCCCTTTCTGGTCATTATGTCACATTATCAATGTAATGTCGTTTCTACCAAAACAGTTCTGTAATAAAATTTTCTGTTTTCTAAACAAGTTTGACATTTTCTTGAATATCTTATAAATTTTTTATAATAATTTCATAAAAATTTTGTATTTAGAAGGTTTATGACACTAGAATGCCAACTGCCCAAAAATTTTATCATGTTTTCTAAAGAGTGTTAAATATTGAAATATATATATATATATATATATACTTTTTCAACTTGTAGGAAAAGTTTTTAAATATTTTATTTAAAAACTCATAATATAACCATAACTTACTACATAATCTCTTGCAACTTAATCATTTTATTAAATTTCTACTCTTAATTTCATCATATTAAATTTGCTGTGTAAAAAATCTTGGGTAACATAATGGAAAAGTGATTGAGTTAGCTAACTAGTTACTGTACACCATAAATTAGTAGACATTTTCAGGGATACTTCTTTTGAAGATCTAATGATTATGAAAACCCAGTTTGTGTGTGTGTGGGGTGGGGTGGGGGGGGATTGACTACGCTTTTGATGACAAGTTGGGGAGTGACTATGTTTTTAAAAAGAAGAAATGTTTTAAAAACACAAAGTAACCCATTAGATTTTTCAGAGTTAACATAATTATTTTAACTGTTTTCTAAATCTGATTTTATAAACTATTTTATAAGGCTATTTTTAAAATATATTACAGATCTCAATTAATATATTTTTATTAAGATCAGATGTACAAAAAGGGATATAGTTGTGCTTCTTTTTTCTCTATGAGAATTTGAAATTTTTATTTGAATTTAGTGGAAGTTGTGAAATACTTTGAATAATATGTTCTTAAATTGCGTTTTTGTAAATTCATTCAAATGAGTTTTTAATCTAAACTTTTTGTGTATGCTTTATATTATAATTGTTATTTTGTTTTTCTTTTCAGGTATTTCTCCTGGTTTCATGCTACCACGTAAAGCTAATACTTTGCAACGTGTTGGATCATCTGCTGGACCCAAACCACCCACACCTGTTAGAAGATCATCTTCCATCACATCATCCACATCACAAGGAAAAATATCTGAAGAAGTAAAATTAAATAAGTCCGATAAAAGTCCTCTGTCCCTGAGCTCTGGTGCTGGGGAAACCAGATATTCTCCTACTCTTAGAGAATTCAAAAGAAGCTACTCTGCATTGTCTTCTCCTCAGGAAAAGTTTGGATATTCCTTAAGGCATGTTGAAATAAATAATTTATCTGAAAGAAGCAACAGCAATTCATCTTTGAATAAAGAATCAGGAACAAATTCGGAAAATAGCATCGTCACAGATGTGTCGGACAGTAGAGCTCGACTGATACATGACCTGAATTCCTCACTTTCCCAGCAGCGAAAGAACACTTTAAAGAAGCAAGCATCTCAAGGAGATCCACCAATCGTCCCTCCTCGTAATACTTCAAAGCATGAACAAAATGGCTCAAAATTGTCCAATCGCTTCACTGTGGCTGAAAATGCTCTTTATGGCCACTGTTCCAGAAAAGAGAAAACTCACACTTTTAATGCTAAACCTGTGCATTCGCAAGACCTTCACAAACAATTTCCACAGAAGCCACATCTCAAAGAATGTTTATCCCAAGGTGATCTCTTCCATTGTTCTAAAGATTGGGATCAACCTTTCAAACAGAAAAATGGAAATGATCTGCCTGATAATGACAGATTATTAAAAAAGTCATTTGTTGCAGCTCTAAATGCCAAACTGGCTGAGCACCAGCGAATAGAATCAGAAGCCGATGACAAGCCACATATTGCTCCATGGCTGAAAAATGATAAAAATTACCTAACATGGAATTCTGGGTTCCGTCGTTTAGCACCACAATTATCATTGATGGACCAGATAAAACAAGGAACAAGGCTTCGGAGGGTTACATCTAATGATAGATCTTCTCCAAGGTTTGCGTGACAATTGTACGTGGTTTTCATTTGCCACATATAGTCTATAGTCAACTGGAGTGATTGAAAAAGCTATAAAGTTAAATTTGTAGCGAATATTGGTGTGCTATGCATGTTTTTGTGTTTTATAGACATCCTTCCCACCTACTTTATGTTGTAACAAATGATTGTGCAGATAATCATCAAAAGAATTTAATTTGTCATCATCATCATCATCTATGTAAAATATCATCTTGCTTTTTTTTTATCATATTTTCGTGTATAGGAAAATAGAGTTTCTAATCCTAATTTTAAAACTTTAAAAGTATTAATTCAATTAACAATTCTAATAATTCACAGTTTTTGCAAATCTAATAAGTTGTTATGACTTAAAAAAAAAAAAGATTTATCTATATAGACCATGTATTGGAAGATAAATTAATTAATAACTTATTTAGTAGATAAACATTAAAAATTGTTGTATATCAGTTACTTATAATCTTTTTTAACATCCAATTTGCTAAAATTTTTTTTAGTTTATGCCAAAAGGAACTTAATATAACTTTGTTGGCTAATTTTTTTGTAATCAATCTTTTTATTTTTCATTTCTCATATTAAGAGATTCAAAATAGCTCTCTTATAAATAGTTGGTTTTGATTAGAAATAAAAGTCTAAAAGTGATGTTGAAAATAAATGTCTAAATGATGGTGAAATTAAATCCTAGTCAAAGTAAAGAAAAAGATAATCTATTCATTCAAAAATTTGTTAAAAAAATATTTGGTTTAATTATATTTTACAATCTGTTGTGAATTTGTGATATATAGTTTTATGTGAATTTTTTTATTTATCAAAAGAAAAGTATATTTATTAATTTGGGATTTAAAATAAATGAAGTAGTTTTTATTTTTATTTTACTTTGTGTAAAGTTATTGTTTTAAATAACTTGTAACATATATTTGATTTATTTACTAATTTTTTATATTTATATGCTTACTTTCTAGCTTTATTTTATAAAAAAATGTTTTTATTATACAATTCAATATTGTTAACATATATTATTCTATATCTTGTAATTTAACATGTTTTCCAACAATATTAATGCATTTTTATTCACAGTGGAGTTTTAGTAAATGAAAATATCAGTTTTGTTGAATTTTGAAAACACTGATATACATTATAACATTAATAATATAAATAGGTTTCTTAACTGGTTTATGCATTATTTATGACATTTAAGGTCTATAATTTATTTGTGATAATACATAACTATGTAAAAGTTATTACAAGTTCAGTTTTCTAATGTTGACTGTGTGTGTCACTGAAAACCACTGTGACTGTGTAAATTTGTCAAATTTGTGTATGACTTATTTATAAATGCTAAATTTTATATACTCAATTCAATGAATTTTGCTATGGTGATATACATAATGTCATGTTTAAGTAATGTTTTACAATTAATCTGATCTTTGCTATTATAAAAGGGATCCATGATGCTTAATTACTCTTTAATAATTTTTATTGCATCACTTTTTTTTACTAATGTAAAATTATAGTAGTTAATAGGTAATATTAGATTTCTTAAAAATATCAAATTTTTGTAATGAAATTTTATTGTATCTTTTATACATTTTTAAGCAAGCCTTTTTATATGAACGGGACAAGTAATTTTAAATTTTAGAATAATTACTATGACAAACCTTTTTTTTTTTTTAACGGCTATTAACATAGATGTATTTTTCCTTGAATTTCAATTGGATAGGATTTTCTGTATTAAGGATTTAAATAACCAAAGGTAAATTTTAGATTAATTTGTCACAACTTAATAATCAATTTATTACATTTTTTATTGTTAATAGATGCATCTTGTGATCTCTATCTGTCACTTAAAAATCTTAGTAGTTACTGATCACATGAAATAATATTTGACTGCAAATAAATTAGTTTATTTCCCATGTTCTTGCAAACCGTCACATATCATAATAATACAGCTAATTCACTCACTGTATTATTTTTGTAACAAGTTTTGAAATTTATATGCATGTATAACCACTTAGATTGTATGCTGAATTATAAAGTAGTTACAGCAAATAACCTAACTTAGCTTTAGTTAATTAGCTTAGTTGTGTGATATTTCTAGTAATCATAAGTATTAGTGAATTTAGATAAGAAGTGTACTAGAATAATCCATTGTATAAGGGAATTCATGATCAAATTGATTGGTCCCAATTATTTTTCATCTACTTTTTTGTATTTAAATATATTAAAAACTTCTTTTTACTTCATTTTGTCATAAGGCCATACATTATTAATTACAGTATTGTTATTTTTACAGCTGAAATAACATATTTCCTTTGTACAAGAAACTATTGTAGTTGTAAGGCAGTACAGAAATAATTATTGATGTAATGAATTCAATGAAAAAACCTAAAATAATGTCAAAATCAATTAATATTAAAGTTTTGTTACCTTAGTTAATATGAAAAGAAAAAAGATGATGTGCAATTGCTTCATTGACTTTTATCTATTTCAAAAGTATAGATAGTTAAGATATTAAACACTATATGACATTCTTAAAAAATTGATGCATACAATAAATAAAACCAAATTGTAAAAAATATTTTCCACAGCATACAATTTACTATTGCATCACATTATTGCACAACAACACGTTATTGCATTTACCACCATTCTGGGTGCTTTTTATCAATTGAAAATCATCTGTCAATTTCACAGCAATAAAAATATGCCATTGTAATTCATACATATGAAGGTCAACTTTTTAAGCACCCAACATTAAGACAGTTCAGTTTTGGTGCTATCAATTACCTTTCAATCAATGATAAGCATTTTATTTAGATTAATATTTTTTTTGAAAACCCCATTTACAAGTTATTATAATGTTCATTATTGAGTTATTTATTTAGGCCAGTTTGTTGCTGTTTAAAATGTTCTGTATTGCCCTCAATTTTGTATTATCTTCAACATTTGAATACAAATGTCATGGGGAAAGAAAAGTTTGTGAACTGAGTATTTCATAATAGCTGTAAATTTAATTTTTTTTGTTGTAACATTTCACATTATTATGATGCGTTGTTTTCAGTAAATCAAAATGTTCTTCTGTTTCTTAAGAAACAAACAGTTTATTAACGAATTTTGTATCTGCCATATATTTGGACAAAAATTTTAAACATAATTTTAAATTTGATTGTTAGTTGTGGGGTGTTAAAATAAAAATATCAACTTGAAGATTCTTGCCTCAAAAAGATATCATTAAAATAAAATAAAAAATGTATCTGTAGAATATCATTACATTAAAAATTCTTATTTCTTTTTTTTAACCTGTTAATTTGGCAAAGGCCTTTGATAATACAGTAATATATTCAACAGATTACTTATAAAATTTCTATATTTTGTCAATATGACAAAAGGAATTTTTTTAGATTTTGTAAAATGGTTATTTTAAGATAGATGGGAAACTAATTTTTTTAATTAAAAAGCTAGGAATTTTCATCGAAATTGTCCATTAAATATTTTCTAAAAATTGAATAAATTTTGCTACCAAATTTGAAATAAAAGTTAAATTATTTCTGAGATAACTTTTTAAAACTTTCCTTAAAAACTGATTTGATAATAATGTCTTTATACATTTGACTACAGTTTTTCTTAATAAATATTGCAATGTCTGTAATTGCAATAAAATAACGCAATATCTTTCATACTGTAAGCAAGTAAATACATTTTTTGAAGTGTGTTTTAGAAAAAAATTTTTTTTTTACTTGTGCAAGTATATATTTTGTATGAGTGATTTTCTATTACAACTTTTTCTTAATTGTTCGTTTTTAATCTAACAACCGCCCAGTGTATTAGATACCTGTGAATAATATATTTGTAAAAAAATGACATGTACCATTTGAATTGCCTTTGCATTCTTGCTCACTATTTGTATGTACCTTTTTTATTGTATACATCGACTTTTGTATTAAACTTATTTATTAGAATTTCTACATTTTACATGCACTTTTTCAGCTGTTAATGAAATGTAAACTTGTTTGATGAAATAAAAGACGTTAGCTTCGAAAACTTTTTTTTTTTTTGTTTGATTAAAGCCTCCATCATTTCGATGTGAAACTTGATGACGAATCACAATTTTCAGCACTTGACATCTGAAACGAACATTCAAAATTGGCCAACTGGAACTGTTAAACACCTGAGGCGACAAACTGGGAATGGGCCAATATAACAAAGTGAAAATAAAAAAAAGAAAAAAAAAGGGATATTTATGTGATTTAAATCATAACAAATTTATGAGAGAAAACGCCCGAAACAAATATACCAGGAAATGGATTTTCTATGAGCAAGAATAGTTAGATTATATTTTTCTGCTTTTGTATAAATTGTTAATGACTTATTTTTAATAGATTATTCGAAACAATTTATATATGCAAACAAAAAAAAAAAACGATTTTTTAATTTATTAATAACTTATATTTTATTCTTAAATAATTAATTTCCTTTTCAAAGATGTTCGTTTAGTTAGGATTTTGTGGCAACCGTAATTAGAATTCGTACGAAATATTTGAAGCTTTAACTTTTTAGAACTTTTGTTACGTACTAAAAACGGTGTTACAATTTAAAATTTTCTGTGAATTTGTGTTGTCCGAACATTTGATAATTATCTGGCAGAGTATATGTGTCGGCGACAACACAAATTTGACATCCGCAAAAGTTTTTATGATTTCACCGATGGAATAAAAGGATCGTTTCCACCGCAGACAAAGGACATACCACGATAAAAGGTAAGTTATTCTCTGGTTTCTCCTTTTTCTATTTTGTTAATATTAATTTATCATTCGATTTCGGCTTCATAAAGAACATGACTTATTTTTTGACATTAAAAAAAAAAAAAAAAAAAAAATTGGCGAATTAGCGAATAATTTTAGTTTAATTTTATCGTAACAACGATTATTATCTTTGTCTAAACGATACATTTTTTTGAATTACCAAAATAAAATTTCACATAATAATTCGGAGATAAAGGGATTTAATTAGGTGTAAAAGCAATTTAGAATAAAATGTTGGCAAAATAATGATATATTTTGGCGTTAAAGCGGCAATAAGTGGCGTAAAAAGAAAACATTAAGATTTTGCCATAATAGTGCTAAATTTTGGCGATAAAGCGATAAATGTTAGCGATAATGCATAAGTTTTGGTTTAAAAGCACTTATATAAGAAAATTCGCTTAGTGAAAAAGTTTGGTGATAAATATTGGCGATAAAGCATCATTTTTGCCGTAAAAGCACTTCAAATTACAAAATTTGCTTAGTGAAAAAGTTTGGCGATCAAGCGATAAATGTTGACGGTAAGGCATTTCAAGGTTTAAAATTTTGGCATGATAGTGATAATATTTGGCGTTAAAGCGATAAACTGGTTGTAAGCTAGAATACTGTACCCTGAGGAAGTTGCCAATCTTGCAACCAGGATTATTCCGCCAAAGTTTCGTTAATTTCGATAGGTTACAATACTGTAATTAGAGGAATTCGTAACTTTTTTGAACAATAAAATGACTATTTTATTGCTACTTTGATAGTTATTTGCAGAATTTTTATTTATATAAATAAGAGAAATATATATATATATTATTTAAATAATTATTCCAATAAATTATTGATTATGAGATTGTTCTTATAATGTACGTCGCCCCTGAAATAGAATATAAACTTTTATGAAGTTGCCACTCATGAAAATACGAAACATACAACAAAAACAAATTTTTAATTAATAACTTACATTGATTATCAAATAATTATTTTCTTTTTATTGCTATTGTTAGAGTTAAAGTTTTTGACAACCGATATTTGAATTCACGCGAGGAAATGTTACTTTTTATTTTTAGAACGTTAGTCGGTGAAAACACAGCTCGGATGCATTAAATTTTTCTGCGGTCTTGTGATGTTTCTTTTTAATGTTGTTAACAGAGTTAAGATTTTGTAGCAACCATTATTTGAATTCGTACGGAAAAGGTTACGTTTTAATTTTAGAACGTTAGTTTATAAAAGAACAAGTAATATATATATATAAAAAAATTAAGTCAATTCCTACTTTTTGTTTTCACTATATTGCAGAAAGTCCTTTATAAATAATGTTCATTCATTTTTTTAAGTTTATCTGGCGACATCTATTAATAGATATATGTAACTTAAATCTAAAAAAAAAATAAAATTAATTAATCAAATTTAATTACTGAATTAATATTTGAAAAAACTGCATTAACATCAGTGCCATCCACTACAAGTTCAAAAAAATGTATTTGAACTTCAGTGGATAAATAAAAAAGTATTTTATGAACGATTGAAAATTTGAACAAGATATGTATAGGGAGAGTGTAAGCTAATAGAAGGAATTGAAAAAGGCCGTTGGAACGTATTAATTTGTTCTGCGGTTTTGTGATGTTGTTCTTGTTTTTGTTTTTCTTCATTCATTTATATGTATATTCAAATGCCATTCGAATATTCAAATTAATATGCATATTCAAATGCCATTATTATTATTGATTTTTGAACTGCGGCTGACATTCGTTGATAGGATTTTACGTATTTAGTTCAGAAGGAAATTGATCTTTTTTTTATTCTTAACTTAGAATAAATTTATATTTCAGACAGCAATTTCAGCATCATCAAAGCAATTTTTGTATCGTGGAATCTATCAGACTTTTACAATTTACAAATACTGTTTGTTTTAAATATCAGTTTTGTCAATTTAACTTTTAGTTTATATTAGAGCGAATATATTTTTGTCCTGTAATAAAATTACAATGTACTTTTGAGATGTTGACAATATTTTGTAGTTATTAATGCCTTATGTGATAAAATTTCTGCTTTATTTTATAAATGTATTTGAATGATTTTTTCACTATTGTTACAAAACATATTTGTTATAAAAAAATTAACAATTTAAAAATATTTTAATATTGCCATTTTTTAAATCAGCATCAAAAATCAATTTTAATTAGTTCGGTATATATATATATAACATCCAAAAGTGTATTCAAAATATTCATTTAGAGCAAAACCAAAACAATGAATGCTGTCTTTTTTTACAATGTTTTACCTTTTGTAAACAATCAATAAATGAATTCGTTGAATTATTATTATTATTATTTTGTTGTTGAAATATAAACCAAAAAAAAAAAAAAAAAAACCAAACAAATGAAAACAATTTTACTTGAGTGAAGGTTTTATTAATTTTTGACAAGAAAAAAAAAAATCACTGATATATATTTAGAAGAACGCAGAGAGCCGGTTAATTTGACAAAAATTTTTCTAATAAATATAAACTGATAATTAATTACAAACAACGAAATAATATTTTAACGAAAACAAAATTCTGAAGGTAGTATTATTAAAACATGAAATATTTACATTTTTTAAGTTATTTGTTTAAGAAAATAGAATATTATAACCAAACATCCTCCCTTTATTTCATGGATCTAAAAACAAATTTACAAATTTAAGTATTATTTATTAGTTTCGCAATTATAAAATTATATTGATTTACATAATATTTTTAATATTTAAAACGTTTAAAAAATTTCCCAACATTTTACTCGGAATTCTTCCTCAATTCTCTTTCTTTGAAAATGTTAATCATGGATAATCTACACAAATTAAATTATTGACACTGATATAAATTATAAAAAAAAAGTCTTTAGTTAATTAAGATGCCTAAAAATTTTGTTTTAAAAACTTTGGTTTTGAACTCACTGAATCTCTTTCGTAGCTTTTCATTTATCTATAATGTGAAAATATGTAATTTTATTAGCGTAAATTGAAATGATAATACATTCTGTTAACTGATGGTCTACTTTACACCTTAAAATTTCTCAAATTAAAATTTAATTCTTGGTGAAAAAAAAAAGCATTGATGAAGTAACCGAAAAATCTATATAATTTTTCAATTAATTATGGATTTAAATTCTTGATATTTGTTTTGCAATAAATAAATTGCAATTCAATTTCTAAAATGATAAAAAATGAAAATACTAAATTATTAAACAGTGATTAATTACTAAAAATCACTCACTATAAAGTTGTCATAAAGTTACAGACCATCTGAAATTCCTGCTGGGAAGAAGAAACTCCAAGAAATTGAGAAACAGTAATTTAAGTGAGTATTTACAATACTTTCCTTCGTTCACTAGAGGTAAAGTCATATCTGCAATAACGTTAGCGTACCAGATTCGAATGCCTCTGGTAAGTTACGTACCAACTTGTAGTTTGTTTCCTTATAAGGAAGTTTAAAAATGATATTCATACATCTTTAATAAACAGGTATAAAAATATATATTTTGCTTACAGGAAAGCAAACAGGGTTTGTTTCAGTATTTAAATATAAAAACTTCATTTATTTCCTATTTTTCAACAAAACATTTTCGGTATTAAACCCTTTCAATAGAGTTAAAAAAACACATTAAATATATCGGATTTTAATTAAATTTTTGCTCACGCTTTAGATTTAGCCAAACACAAACTTTGACATTAGAAATACACTTTGGACAGCAACATTTGTGCCTTATGTATACTGCATGAAATAATTTAGACCTTAATTTATTACATATCGGTTTTTTCAATACCTTCTATTAGCTCACAGTCTCCCTATATATATCTTGTTCAAATTTTCAATCGTTCATAAAATTTTTATTCATCCACTCAAGTTCAAATACATTTTTTTGAACTTGTAGTGGATGACACTGGATGTTAATACAGTTTTTTCAAATAAATTTAATTTATTAATTTTAGTTTTTTTTAGATTTAAGTTGCATGTAGAGAGAGAAAGAAAATTTAATTCCAATATATGGCGCCAGATAAACTTAAAAAAATGAATGAAAATTATTTATAAAGGATTTTCTGCATTATAGTGAAAATAAAGTAGGAATTGATTTTAAATTTTTTTTTTTATATTACTTGTTTTGTCTTCATAATGACATGATAACATATAAGAAAAGTTTTAAAAATACTAAATCATTCGTCCCAAATTTACTTATAATTTCATTCATTTAATTCGGTTTTTTAGATGGAATAATGTAGTTAAATTATGATTTATTATGTCAAAAATGTTCGCGCAAAAATTATTTTTACAATAATGACAAATTAAACTTTAATAAAATTTGAAGCTTCAAACATCATTCCACACTTTGTCATTTATGCATTCAATTTAATTTTCAAAGAAAATTCACCAAAATTAATCCATAAACAAAAGGCCAAGCAAACAAGGAAAGGAGTATGGATCTTCGAATGGTAAACATTCTCCAAGCAGTTAACAACAGAACATTACGATCTTCAAAAAGTTTTAACCATTTACCATTAACATCTGTTGAATATTTATAACTTTTCGAAGACAAAAAGATACGCGAACTTCATTAGCTTTTAGCTGTACAGTTTCTGCAGAAAAAGTCACTGCAGTTGCTCCTGTAATAACGAGTACAAGTTCAACTGAACTAATATAAATTTCAGGTCCTTTTCCTTTAAATATTACATACATTACTTTAAGATAGTTACAAATATTTAAAGTGAATATAATAAACACGGGCAATGAAAATGTATTTTCCAAACTTCTAAAGATTCGAAGCATGGCTTCATAGACCTGATATCCATCTGAATTCAACGCTGTTTTACTATCTAGACATATTGACAAAGTGCAACAGTAAAAAAAACGTAGAAGATAACTATGGCACAAGGGATAAAATGAACATAGGATAACGCAAACTCATTAAAAAAATAAAAACACAGCTTGCTTCTGTTCTACGAAGGAAGAAATGCCTTGGAAATCTTTCGAAGACGCATCAGGAATCAAAACGTAGCATATTGTTCTAGCAAAAGTACGCAGAAAACCTAGTAAAATTATACACACAATTACGGTTTTGGAATATCTTGAAATTCTTGACAAATCATGGTTTCCTGCAAAGAATTTCAGATCTTTAATTAAATTAAGCACGTTGTTCATCCTCGGATAAACTAACCACCAAAGAAAAAGTGGAATTAATCTAGCCACAATTGTAAGACCCATTCTCCGGGTAACTTCTTGACCAAATTATACTGATTAATATTTGGAAACACATTAAATGAAAGAAGGCCCCAATGACAATCTTTAATACTCTTCTTTGCTTGTTAGAATGTAAGCCACATAGAAAATAAAAAATACCATAATGGCTTTCATTTTGTAATTAAAAAGAGATTAATTGCTATTTTTTCCTTTAGAAAAGCATCAGTTTTATCATCAAATGATTAAGAAATAGTATATGAATATCGAGAGCTAAATGATTTGCATCGAATCAAACACGACTTTTAATATGTAGTTATTGCATGCAATCTCTTGTTGATGGATTCGACACCAAGGAAACGATACACGTTTATAACTCTCAAGATATAATTGGTTAAAATATATAATTTACATTAATAACTTAATGGGTTCAATTCTTCTGTTATTAGCGAAATGAAAGGTATGCTTTCGGTCTAAACTATTAAATGGATGAAGTTAATTTTTTTCTTTTATATAAAACGTTGACGTGATAATTCTTTCAATTAAGAAATATAAATTTGTAGAATTACTGCATCATATTTTTATTTTAGACCCATTTCTTTTTGGCTATTTCAAAACATAGACCAAAATATGACGAATACTTTCAAAATAAACAGAAATGTGCATTGAATGGGAGTTGATCGAAATTTGTCTAGTAGATTGTCTGCTTTTTTTAATTTATGAAAGGGTACTAAGACCTTTGAAAGCCTTGTTTGAATTTAGTAGAGCCAGGCTGATTTTTAAATCGATTTCATTACTATTGGTGGTAAAATATCATTTTTTTGTACAGTAGTTGAGTTATTATCATTTTTTTTATAATTAAGTTAAAATCATGGTTGTATTGATAGTTTAGACAGTGAAGGAGGAAGTTAAGCGGTGGTATAAAAGTTCAAGTCCATCCTTTATCCAATTCATTGTTGTGTGTGTTTTCTGAAGGCCAGACAACACCTTGCAAGAAGCGATACATATTTAAGCGATATTTTTATTTCAGAACCATTTAATTTGGTTATTTCAAAATATAGATAAAAATATGATGGATACTACAGAATAAATAGAAAAGACAATTTAAGGGAAATAAATAACAACTGATCAGGAAACATGCAATAAGTCAAATTTTGTAATGTAGGTTGTCTGCTTTAAATTCATGGAAGGGTACTAAGACAATTGTTTGAATTTAGTAGAGCTAGGGGTAACCATTTTTGTCAGAAGTAGTATGTCGTTACTATTGGTAAGATATGAGATTTTGGCACAGTAATTTGGTTTATTTTCTTCTCGACATTTGAGTAAAATTCTTGGTTGGATTGAAAGCTTAAGCAGTGAAGATGGAAGTTAAGAGGAAGTGTAAAGTTCAATTCGATTCTAGAAATTATATTTTGATCCGCTATAAAGATTTTTGATTCTGTGTGAAAATTTTTCCAAAACGATTTTACACTTACAAAACAAATTTAAGTGGTATTTCAATTTTCTGCTTAATAACAAAAAGTATCCATAATTGCCTGTCTTTTAGAATCTACTAATTTGTCGATGGGATTCCTTGTTTTTGGATAATCCTGGTATAATTCTCAATCTGTAAAATATTTTCAGAAGTTATAAATTTAACTTTAAATTCAAAAATATAGGAATTTCTGAATTTTCGATAGTCGCTATTCATGAAAAATCAAAGAATGCTAAAAACAAATATTTGTTATCATTAAATACAAAATATTGCCAAAAACTAAACCCATCAAAAGTTTTAAGATAGGAGTCAATTCAAAGGAGTTCATTTCAAAAGATATCATCAACTAATCATTAAAGTTGTGAAAGCGAGAGTTTAATACATTACAAGCCTTTTAGCATTTTTTCAAATCTGACAGAAATTGGTATGGAAGTGTTCTCGACAATATATTTTGACCCACTGCAAAGATTTTTTATATATTGTACAAAAACGTTCCAAAACACTCCAAGCAAATGTAGGAATTTTCGACAAATCGATTCCGCTGTAACTTAAAAAAAAATTATAGACTAATAATTTTTTAAAATTTTTTATTTCATATAAAATAGCATCCGTAATCAAACAGTATTTTTTTTTTTGTCTGTGCAAAATATTTTCAGAAGTTATAAAGTTAACTTGAAAATTCAAAAAATTTATTGAAAATTTGATTCCTCTGTAACTTGAAAAAACATTTTTTAATTACCTTCTAACATTTATTTGATAGAAAATAACATCCGTAATCACAGTAAATGTTTTATGTCGGAAATTTTTTTCAGAGGTAATAATAAATTTATCTTTAAAATTCGAATTATAAGAATTTTTGATGTAGTCAAGAATCATAAAAATTAAAAATGCTAGAATGTTGGTATCATTAAATACAAACATGCAAAATTAAAAACATTAAAAGTCTTTGGTAGTAATCATAACTCAAAAGATATCATGGCACATTATTAAATTCATGAAAATAGCGTTTAAAGATTTCAACGATCTTTTAACAAGTTTGCAAAACTTAAAACAGACTTGACTGAAATTTGGTATGGAAGGAGTTCTCAAGAAGTTTTTTTTTTGTCACTTAAACTATTGGCAACGACAGAAAGCAGATTAAGAGGTAAAAAGTAGTGAATGTGAAAAATGCAATGATTGACGTATGCAGATCCAACTTCATAAGCAATTGTTTGAATTAACACGCTTCTTATATCTACATTCGGTATATCAAAAGCACAGTGAGTGTTTTGAAAAATAAGAAAAATAATTATCCATAATAAAGGATACAAGCAACAACAATACAGTAAAATAACTGGCTATTTTTGCTATTTTGGATAGTCTTTGGCGATCGAGAGGAAAAATTTCTTTTGTAAGACCTCCAGATTTTCCACAAGAGTTAAAATATCCCTTTTCTTTAATTGCATCATCCACCACATCGTCCATTGACCCAAGGTAATTGCTGTGCTCAAACTATACTCCAGTGAAAGTGTTTGATTATTAAACAATAAAGTTTCACAGATATGATACCCAACGCAGCAGCATTGTAAATAAACGCAAGTAATAAGGGAAATCCTCTGTTGTTTTCTTTGATATCAATTCCACATATTAAAAATAATAAAAGAATTGGTTTCAGGATAATTTTCATTTTCATTTTACCAAATAGTTTTATTTTTAAGCAAAGAATTGCAGTTTCAACTTTTTTGAATTTACAAAGTGTTGAAACTCCAGTCACCAATCAACACTTGAAATCAAATGACATCGAATTTGGAACGTTTAATTTTTCCACTTAATTCAATCGTCTACCAAGGATACTCTTTGAATAATAAATATGACAGTCATAGTAATCGATAACAATCATGAAAATTGCATTGATGCTATGATGCAACATTTAATTCTTTATCAGTCGAGTAAAAAGAAAAACAAATAATACAACAAATAGGCAATATTGACGATTATATTAATAATGCAGAAAGCTTCTGTGCCCTTGTATTTATCTCTCTGTATGTAAGTTAATTTTATAAATGATAAATCACACAATCTAGGAAATCACATATTTCTGTACACATTCGGATTCAAATTTATGTTTCATATGTTAAATAATTTGATTGTTTGGGTTTATTTATGACATAGCAAATGGGATCTAGTGTTTACAGCTTAAGTGAAGCTACATAAATTTTTACGTTGCTAAATTTAACAAAGGAAAAGTATTGCCAAGAATTAGTTGACTTTGTCAGTCTTTAATTGAATTATTGTCACACTTACATGCCTTCAAACAAATAGTTGTCATACGGCATGACATGGTATAATTGTATATTGAATTCTCATGCCGTATATAATAGTCTTTATTTATAAATAATGATAAAGTTAGTTAAAGAAAAATCTATTAATGCATTTTATGTTTTCCTTTTAAGTAAATCGCAAATTAATAGTTTTCTGTTTTAGATTTTATTTTAAATTTATCATAGTAATAATTTATAATTTATTTCTTTTTTTTTTTCAAATCTCAATCATTTCGTAGTAATTATTCTCAAAGGGCAAAGCATATATACAATTGTTTTAAAAAATGTATATATTTTTTTTTTAATTTAAAAATTTATATAAATGCTAAGTGTAGTTCTTATACAATTTTTTTATAAAATTCATACTCTAAAAAATTCTTTTTCGTTATTCTGAGTAACCTAGATGTAAGAAAATAGTTGCTTTTTATTAACGTTTGATAGACGTTAAATATATATATATATATATATATATAGAAACTTAGAATATATAATTACTAATATAATTACTATATATATATATATATATTAGGAAACTGAACGCAAAAAATTCTTAGGAACGTAAAAGATTAAAAATTTCTAGTATAAAATAAATATTTAATATATAGTATACATAAGTGAAGAGAACCTAGTCGATATACAGCGAAAGCAAAGAAAAATCCCAAATTTTTGCATTTACTTTCTATAACGAGAAACATTAAAGAAAAAAGTTTTCACATCAGAAATCCAATGCTTAGTGCCTGGTATGAGTGAAACATTGAAAAACAAAATTTTAGTAGAAAAAATATTTTCTAATTTACATGATTTGCTAATATTATTATTATTATTAGTAGTATTAGAATTCGAACTTTGGTATTCCTTAATTAATATAACAAAAAAAAAAAAAAAAAATTTCCGACGTAAACAAAAAAAAAAAAACGCTTTTTCATATCAGAATAATTAATATATAATCTAAAGAATAATTTTAATTCCGAGTTGAAAAATAGTTTATAGAAAAAATAAATATTATTTAAATCATTGCAACGTCAAAATTTAAAAAGCTGAAAAGTAATTTTTATCATAAAAGAAGGAATTTTTCTGCAAAGAAAGATAAGTGATAAAAGATTAACTGCGAAGTAATACAAATTTCTTTTTTTTTTAAAATCAAATTTGTTTGTATACTAACAATAACAAACAATTAAAAATAAATACTACGTCGATTTAAATGATTTAAATAGAAAATGCAGCCATTTTTAAACGAAACCAACAAAGGAAAAGACAATTAAACAATTAAATTACTACTTTTTTTTTTTTTTTTGTTATCAAAACTGAAAATTCTTCAAAAAAAAAAAAAAAAAAAAAAAAAAAAAAAAAAAATTGCCAGCACTAATGTCTTTGAAATACTTTCATAATTGTTTTTTTTCATTTTCATTTAGCCATGTTTACTACGAATTTCTATCATGAACGTTTGTCACAGTTGTGATTTCGATTTAGTTTGTTTTTTACCTCTGGTAATAAAAAAAAAAAAAATTGCTAAAATTTTCTATCATAGTACACAAAAATTTATTTTCAAGAAAAATGCTTCGCCATGCTTTTTTTTGACGATTTGGGGAAAAATAAGAAAATTCAGTATAATAGGAAAATGAAATTTTTTTATGCAATGTATTTGAAGAGTTATGAACAATTACCTACGAACTCTACAGAGAAAGTTTACTAACGAAACTTTCTCAAGGAAACTTACAAAACATGAAAAATGTTCGAAATTTAATTAAAAAAAAAATCATAATTGTGTATTTGATGCATGTAAAAAGATGGAACAATATGTTTGACATTTCTATTGTATTGTCCTGACTTTAGAGCATGTTCTATTAGAAGAAAAATATTTTTATGGGATGTCTTTAATATGTTACAAACAAATACAATAATCATTGCTTGTTTTTAATTAACAAATTTTACTTTGACAAACTTTAGTAAGAAAGTGTTTAATAAAAATTAATTAGAATTAAAAAATAACCGAGAAAAATATATAACATAAACGCAATTTATCATATTTCTACTTGAATAGAGTAATCGCATTTGCAAAATATTGCCTCTAATACGCATCCAAGATTCCATCATGCAAAAGCAATTAAGAGATTACAAATTAATATAAAAAAAACCGGAATAATAAATTAATAATAACTTTCAAGAGACAGGAACGTTTACTTTTACTGAGTTAAAAAAATTAACACAAATGCGAAATCCAGCATTGAATTTAACAGGCGTTCGAAGTAATTGCTAGTATTAACTGCTTCCTTTCCGAAGCATTGCATTTAGCTGGCGGTAAAATAAACAGTTCTTAAAATACGTCGTCCATTGTTGAAATTAACTTTTGACATGTGTAAGTCCCTTAGCAAAATGAATCATTAAAGCCATGCTATCCTTATAAACCTAATCTTAAAATATTTCGTTTACATAATAAGCTATTTAACAATAACAAGAATAACAAAATTCATTCCAAAATGCCCGTCCTATGACATAAGATACTCAAAATTTTAAGTAATTTCTTAACGAATATAGAAAAATACAATTAAATATGCATTTCTACATATCAGAAAATTTAAATAAATGTTAATCAGCATTACATATATTCTAAACCATTTTCTTAAATTATTCTTTTATTTTTGAGCTTTAATTAAATTGGGGTTAAATTAATATATTTCCCTATTAAAGTTTAATGCTACAAAAAAAGCTTAAAAATAATAATTTTTAAACACATTTTTATTTCTATTTTCTTTTCGAACAAAATATGAAGAACTATGGATGTCCAATTCGTAGCTAAATTTCTGTACTTTTATTGTTTTTTTAAATAATTATGAGAACTGAAGCAGAACAGTTGTATACGTGAATATCCATGCTACTACTCCTAAAAGCAAAGGTTTTTGAATTGTGAAAACACCCCAGGCCGTCAACTTCAAATACTTCGAATCCTCAACGAATCGATCGTACTTCCCTTCCATTGAGGAATCAATTCGGCGATATTCATAAAGTGATAAGCGAAATTGATCAGCCTTTCTTTGAGCATGATCGGCAGAAAGTACAATGATGATCATTAGCGTAGCATGAGCGAAAAGTTCAACAAAGCTCATGAATGGAATAGTCACATTTCGAACTCTGAAAGCGTAAAGTAGTACATACAAACTCATGAAAAATCCACTGAAGATACGTACAAACAGGAATAGCATAAAAGGTGAGAGTGTTTCTTCTATGCCCTCAAAATGTTTCAGCAAAGTTTTGTACAAATTAAAAGCGTGGTCTTTGTGTTTTTTTTCTCATGGATAGGCTATTGGCAATGACGGAACAATTTAGGACGTAAAATGCAAAGAATGAGAAAATTGTATAATTATTGATATATGCAGTTCCGAATTCATAAGCCAAATTCAAAAAAACATATTTCTGATATCTGCATTCGGTACCTCAAAAGGACAGTGAGTGCGTTTAAAAATTCTGAAATTAATTATCCATAACGAAGCATACAAGCAACTTAATAATATAACAGAAATACTACATTTCTTGGCGATTTTTGAGAGTCTTTGGCGATCGAAAGGATCAAGTTCTTTTTTTTTAAGGGCTTCATTTTTTGAATGAGAAAAATAAATTTATTCTTTTTAATTTGCATCGCCCACCACATCATCCAATGCGCCAAGGTGATTGTCATGTCTAAAGTGTATCTCCAATAAAAATATCTGACAACTCCGCAATAAAGTTTTACTGAAATGACTCCCAAAGCAATAGCATTGTAAATAAAAGCGAATAATTTTGGCCATCTTCTGTTCTTCTCTGTGATGTCAATTCCACAGAATAGAAATAACACAAGGATCGGTTTTATGATATTTTCCATGTGATTTCACTTTGAAGACTTGATGTTAAGTGCAATTCGAACTGACATACAATATTAGCATTCATAAAACAAAAGAGCCTTATGTCTTCTGTTTTCACTTATTTAAATTCAAATAACATATCATTTATACTCTTTTATTTCTATAGTTTATTGTCTTCGATAGGCAACCAAGGAAACGCTTTAGGTGTGTAAACAAAACCAGTTATAGTAAGTTTCAAATAATAAATAAAAAGACTTAAGTTTAATGAAAAATGCATTTTGAAGACAAAATTAAAATCCGTTATAACTTTTTTGAAATCTACCTTCATCATTATAATATGCCCAATTTTCTGTTAGTCAGAATGTAATTAAGATTAAATACATAGTTCAAAAATATAATGATTGAAAAATATAATAGTTTAATTGAATTTTCAACATGACTTTTAGAAAGAATTTCCATTACAATCATTCTTTTAAAGTTTCACATTGCCTATTCAAAATATTATAACAGTAATTGAAATGAACAATAGCAGATTCTGTAAAAATACAACGAATTTAAAATGGAATTACCATTAAGAATACATTGAATTTAATTTAAATATAAATGATAAAATATTAAATGTTAAGCTACAATTTTTATTAATATTAGAATATATGATTCCGTATTGCACAATTTAAGTGAAATATCATCATATTTTTTGTTTTTCTGAACAAGTGAAAAAGACCAAACGTGAAAAATGGATTAACGACATCATAGCGTTTAAACATGAATTGTATCAAATTATATAATGATTTATCATTATTGATATTATAACGAAGGTATTAAAATCAATCTTTGAAACATGCAAACGAAAAATACTTTTAATTTTTTATTTCAATAAATGCATTTTAAAAATACCTTATTATGTGAAAAGTAATAACATAAAAACTTAAGCGCAATATTTATTTATTTCAGATAACTAACCTACATAGGTCTAGTGCAGGTTACAAACAATGATTACAACATATTGCCAATACCCATTATATTGTTCTCGGTTAAAAAAAAAAACAAACAAAAAAAAAAAACATGATATGCCGAAATCCTTTATAAAGAGAAAATTTCTACAGGTTTTGTGACTTTTATCCCTGATACAAAATCTCCAAATTCTCAAAGAGTCTCACCTAACTCGTTTCTTACTGTAGCGAATGAATTAAGTTTATATCAAATGTCGAACGAAAGATTATTCTCATTTCCGCAATTAACCAATACTTCTGTGTGTTTGTGCGTAAGAATGCTATGTATCCTTTTTATCCGCAGAAGAAATGTGTTCAAATGTCATCAAATAAATAACAATCCACTACCCAATAAAGTAGAGGTTAACTGACTTTAAAAGGAAGCTTTATGGCTTGGCGGCACGGAAAAACTTGAAAACTTGATGTTAAAGGAATATTTCTGTACTTGTCTGGTGTTTTTTAAATAACTATGAGAACTGAAGCAGAACAGTTGTATAGGTAAATATCCATGTTACTACCTCTAAAAGCAAAGGTTTTTGAATTGTGAAAACACCCCAGGTCGTCAACTTCAAATATTTCGAATCCTCAACGAATCTATCGTACTTCCTTCCATTGAAGAATCGATTCGGCGATATTCATAAAGTGATAAGCGAAATTGATCAGCCTTTCTTTGAGCATGATCGGCAGAAAGTACAGTGATGATCATTAGCGTGGCATTAACGGAAAGTTCAACAAATCTCATGATTGGAATAGGTACATTTTGAACTCTGACAGCGTAAAGCAGTGCATACAAACTCATGAAAAATCCACTAAAAATGCGTACAAACAGGAATAGAATAAATGGTTTCTTCTACGTCCTCAAAATTTTGCAGCAAAGTTTTGTACAATTCAAAGGCGTCGTCTGCGTGTCTTTTTCTCATGGATTGGCGATGACGGAGCAATGTAAGATATAAAATGCAGAGAATGTGAAAATTGTATAATTATTGATATATTCATTTCCAAATTCATAAGCCAAATTCATAAGCATGTTTCTGATATCTGCATTCGGTACCTTAAAAGGACAGTGAGGGCGTTTGGAAATTCCGAAATTGATTATCCACAACGATGCATACAAGCAACTTAATAATATAACGCAAATACTAGATTTCTTGGCGATTTTTGAGAGTCTTTGGCGATCAAAAGGAACAAGTTCTTTTTTCAAGGGCTTCATTTTTGAATGAGGAAAATAAATTTATTCTTTTTAATTTGCATCGCCCACCACATCAACCAACGCGCCAAGGTGGATGTCATGTCTAAAGTGTGTCTCCAATAAAAATATCTGGCAACTCCACAATAACCTTTTACGGAAATGATTCCCAACGCAATAGCATTGTAAATAAAGACGAATAATTTTCGCCATCTTCTGTTCTTCTCTGTGATGTCAATTCCACAGAATAGAAATAGCACAAGGATCGGTTTTATGATATTTGCCATTTAATTTCACTTTGAAGACTTGTTGTTAAATGGAATTCGAACTGAGATACAACATTAATATTCGTAAAACAAAAAAGCCTTATGTCTTTTGTTTTCACTTATTTAAATTCAAATAACATATCATCTATACTCCTTATATCTATTGCCTTCGATTGGCAACCAAGGAAACGCTTTAGGTGGTAAACAAGACCAGTTATCACAATTTTCATAAATAATAAATGAAATGGTTTTAGTATAATGAAAGATGCATTCTGATTTTGAGGACAAAATTAAAATCCGTTATAACTTTATTGGCCTCTAACATCATCATTTTAATCTATCCAATTTTCTGTTAGTCAGAATGTAATTAAGATTAAATACATAGTTCAAAAAATATAATGATTGAAAAAAATAATAGTTTAATTTATTTTTCAAAATTACTTTTAGAAAGATTTTCCATTACAATCAATCTTTTAAAGTTTCACCATTGTCTATTCAAGTATTATGACATTATTTTGATAGAACAATAACAAATTTTTTAAAAATACAATTATTTTAAAATTAAACTTACCATTAAAAATACATTGAATTTAATTTAAATGTAAATGAGAAAATAGTAAAGGTTAAGATACAATTATATTAATACTAGAAAATATGATTACGTACTGCACGATTTAAGTAAAATATCATCATATTTGGTATTTTACACTGGCTCAGGAAACAAAAATTTGAAAAATGAATTAATGACATCATAGTGTTTAAACATCAATTGTATAAAATTATGTAATGATTTATCATTATTGAAATTATAATGAAGGTATTGAAATCAATATTTGAAACATGCAACCGAAATATACTTTTCATATTCATAATCACTTTTTCAATATCACTTTTTCCTTTCAATACCCACGTTTTAAAAAAATACTTCATTATGTGAAAAGTGAAAACATAAAAACATAAGTGCAATATTTCTTTCTTTCAAATGACTAACCTTCACGTTATATAAGCGGGTTATAAACATTGATTACAACATATTGCCAATGCCCATTATATTGTTCTTGGTTGATGCAAAAAAAAAAAAAAAAAAAAATCATGATATACTGAAAGAGCTTTATAACTGGAAACTTTCTACAGGTTTTGCGACTTTTATCCCTGATAAAAAGAAGAAGTTTCTCACAAAATCTGCAAATTCTCAAAGAGTCTCGCCTCACCCATTTCTTACTGTAGCGAATGAGTTAAGTTTTCATCAAATTAGTCAAACCAAAGATTATTCTCCTTTCCGCCCTTTGCCAATGCTTCTGCGTGTTTGTGAGTAAGAATGCTATGTATCCGTTTTATCCGTAGAAGAACTGTGTTCAAATGTCATCAAATAAATCTTAATCAGCGACACAATAAAACATAGGTAAACTGACTTTTAAAGGAAGCTTTATGGCTGGGCAGCTCGTAAAAATTTTAAAATTTGATGTTAAGGGAATATTTATATGCTTCAACACTGTTAGAAATAAAAAAGAATTGGAAAGAGATTGAATATAAGAGATTAGGCGAGTATTAAAGTATTAAAAAATGACATGCATTAATTTTTTTAACTGATACTGTGGTCTGCTACCCTTAAACCTCAAGAGTGGGTATGCGGTGAAAAGAATTTCAACTCCTTTCAGTAATTTTACGTATTATGATTTTTACAAATGAATTTAGAAGAATTTGTAAAATAGTTCTGCATTCCCTGAATTCTCCTTTCATTGTCCGTCTCTCTGTGGTTCATGGTGTACATAAAAAGAGGCAAAAATAATAATAAGTGATATCAGTGTTAACATGAGTTTCACCTTAAATCTAAAAATGTTTTTAATATTATGTTCAAATTATGCAGTGATTTACATGTTAACAATAATTAAAAAAATAGGTCTACGATTTACCTGTTAGAGATAAAGTATCAGTAAAAAATCAAATAATTCCTGCTTTTTGCCAGTGATCTGGAGTTTATTAAAACATTCCCCACTCATGAATTCTGAGTCGGATTTTTTTACCGACTCATGACTTATGATCTTTACTAATGGATATAAAAGGATTTGTGAAATTAACTCAATGACTTTATTGAACTTGTATATCTATAAAATATACTTTTTTATAACAACGTATTTATTATAATTCTAAAAATATTGCATTTGTATTCTCTAAAAAACATTCTTTAATTTTAAATTTCTTTTAAGAATACATTTATACTTTAAAATAGCAGTACCAAATTAACAGATACCAAAGTATCATAGAAGCCATTCTATGATACTTTGCCAAACAAAAAAGAATACAAAAAAAAAATTCATTCTAAGACGTTAACTGTTTAAGGTTCTCGGTACATCCGCAACAATATAGAAGAAAAAGGGTATATTTGGAAGAGAATCCTTCTTGACGGGCAACATTAATTCGAAGAACTGCTTGTGCTGGGCGGAAGATAATCCCCAAAATGGGGGTTGCACTTCTCTTACACGAAGAACAACTGTGGGGGAGATATAACTACCACTTTCAACTTATCCCAGCTTTTGAAGAGATTACTGCTTATGGTCGGCAAACGTGCAAGGTATTGAGTGCTCGCTATCTAAAAATTGACTAATTACATAATTCCTAATTTGCAATGAAATACTGAAATGCATTATCTTATGTCATGTGGATGAAGGTGGCTCTCGTCCACATGAGGGGCCTTCTGAAAAACGTTACTTAACACCAATAGTTTGGTTACATCCAACCATTTCCAGCCAAATAGATGCCAAAGACCCCCTATCTCAGTTCCATGAATGTTTGACTGTGGGGATGCCTGAATCCCAAAGTATGTGTATCTAATCCGAACAAACTGTATCTGATTTGAAAGATTCCATCAGACGTCAGGTTCACAGTTTCTTCTTGACATGGTACGTGCTCAGTGCTATCCACCATCTGAATCATACGAAGTTCCATCATTTGTGGAGGAGGTTGCTCTTTTAGCATAATATAGCATAGTTTTTTTTTTTGTGTCTACGAAGAACAATATAATGGATATTGCCAATATATTGTAATCAAAGTATGTATCCCCTCATATAGCCCTGTTAAGGTTAGTTATCTGTAAGAAATAAATATTGCGTTTATTTTTTTATGTATCTTATATGCGTTTATTTATATTGCGTTTATTTTTTATTATGTACATTTTAAAATGTGGGTTTTGAAATGAAAATATGACAAGTATTTTTTTCGGTTGCAGGTTTCAAATTTTTATATCAATACCATCATGATAATGTCAATAACGATAAATCATTGCGTAATTTTATACATTTGACTTTTTAAAGGTTATGATGTCATTAATACTTTTTTTCACATTTTTGTTTTCTAAACATGTATAAAAGGCCAAATGTGATATGATATTTCACTTAAATCGTGTAATACGGAATCATATTTTCTAGTATTAATATTGTATCTTAACCTTTAATATTTTCTCATTTACATTTAAATTAAATTCAATGTATTTATAATGGTATTTTCAATTTAAATTCCTTGTAATTTTTAGAATCTGCTATTGTTCCTTTGCTATTGCTATTGTTTTTAGAATCTGCTATTGTTAACATGCTAAGTCTGAATATTGCTTATGAATTTGGAAATGCTTATATTAATCATTGTACTATTTTCTCATTCGCTGCATTTTACATCCTGCATTGCTCCGTCATCGCCAATAGCCTATCCATGAGAAAAAAACACAGAGGCCACGCCTTTAAATTGTACAAAAACTTTGCTGCAAAATTTTGAAAGCATGGAAGACACTCTTTCACCGTTTGTGTTATTCCTGTTTGTACGTATTTTCAGTGGTTTTTCTTGAGTTTATATGCACTGCTTTACGCTTTCAGAGTTCGAAATGCACCTATTCCAAATATGAGCTTTGCTGATTTTTTTTCACTCATGCTACCGTAATGATGATCACTGTACTTTCTGCTGATCATGCTCAAAGAAAAGCTGATCAATTTCGCTTATCACTTTATGAATATCGCCGATTCGATTCCTCAATGGAAGGGAAGTACGATCGATTCGTTGAGGATTCGAAGTACTTGAAGTTGACGGCCTGGGGTGTTTTCACAATTCAAAAACCTTTGCTCTTAGGAGTAGTAGCATGGATATTCACCTACACAACTGTTCTACTTCAGCTCTCATAGTTATTTAAAGAAAACCCAGGAAAATACAGATATTTAGCTATGAATTGGAGATGCCTACTTCTTTTTATATTTTGCTTGAAAAACATGTTTTTTTTGTTTCTATAGCAGTAAAATATAAATGTGTTTAAAAAAACTTAAAGCTTTTTTAGGAAATAATATTAAATAAACCCCAATTTAATTGAAACTCAAAAATTTATTAACAATTTTTAGAAGAACAGAATTGAGAAAGAAAAATTTAAGAACATTTTTTTAGATTATATGCAATGCTTATTAACATTTATTTAAATTCTGTATGTCGAAATGCATATTTAATTGACTTTTATCTAGATTCGTTAAGAAATTACTTAAAATTTGAGTATTTTATGTCATGTCTTGATAGAACGGACATTTTTAATGAATTTTGTTATTATTGTTATTGATAAATAAAATGAATAAAATGAATTTTGAAGCGATCGTGTTTGACTATTCTTGTTAATGTATTCTCTATTTTTTAATTTTAAATGATCAAAAAGTTTTTAATTAATTTTGAAATATAGCCTAATATATTTGTTTTTATTATTTTTATCGTATGTATTTGCTTTTATTATTTTGCTGTAATTCGAGTTTGCCGTTCTTTTTTTTTTCTTTTCAATTCCTACTATTTGCTCACACTCTCCCTATATATATCTTGTTCAAATTTCCAATCGTTCTAAAATACTTCTTATTCATCCACTCAAGTTCAAATACATTTTGTTTGAACTTGTAATGGATGACACTTGATGTTAATGCAGTTTTTTTCAAAGATTAATTCAGTAATTAAATTTAATCAATTAATTTTAGTTTTTTAGATTTAAGTTGCATATATCTACCAATAGATGGCGCCAGATAAACTTTAAAAAATGAATGAGGATTATTTATAAAGGACTTTCTGCAACATAGTGAAAAAAAAAAAGAAGGAATTGACTTTAAAAATTTGTTTTTATATTACTTGTTTAGTTGAAGGCTAGTGAAATTCGCGTGTAGGTTATGTTTTGAAAATATGTTAAATTTTAACAAATACAAAAGCGAAATATTTGAGAAACGAAAAATTTAAAAAGCGAAATATTTTAAAATGTTTGGGAAGTTCGTAATTCTCAAACTATGATTGTATTTTACTACTCAAACACTTTTACTTCTTTCTTGAATGTCTTGTCCTGTTGTTTATGGACTAATTAATTGTTTTTCTAAAAAATTAAATTAAAATTTATAGATAACAATGTAGAAAATGTTGACTGAAATTTAAAAACTGAAAATAAAAATTAGAGAAATTACATGCCAATGGATTGAGATACTATAACATATTTAAAACTTGTATGGTAGAACTAAATTTATTTATTAATTACTGCCACAATAATTTCTGCTGATATTTTGTTGAAATATTTAAGCAAAACATTATTTTCATATTCCGTTTCCAAAATAACCAGGAAAATATAAACAGTGAAATTGTAAGCAGATGAAATCAAACGGTATAACCTATTTAAAGTTAATTTTTGAGATATCATGCAGATATGGTAGTGGTTTGAATTGGCTTTAAGTTATATTCTTTTTTATGCAAGGCAGTATAAAACATAAATTGTATCAAATAAGAATAAAGGAATACGTCACAAGATTAAAGTTGTCTCTTGGTCATATATGGAAAAAAAGAGCAGGAAATATTTATTTTTTTTAGTACCAACTTAATGGATATGAGTAGTATATTGTATTACTTAATATTTAATGCTATATTGAAGTTATTTGTTAATGATAAGGTAAAATGTCCAAAGTTTCACCATTTTCTTAGATGCACGACGAAAAGAATTTTTAATTAAAACCATTAATTTTGTAACGTTTTTTGTAATAATCTCCAAATTTAATAATCTCTACAACAAGATTTTTTTCACATATGCAATACTTTTCTTGCAACTTCTTTGTCAGTGATCATTACTAATTAATCACATTTCAGTAATATCTTTCTACTTAGCAAGATTTAACAATTTCAATGTTCGTCCTCCGTCAGAAAACAAATATAAAAGCTCAAGAAAATAACTCCGCATAACATTAAAAAATTATATAGATTTTTTTTTGGTTTTTCTTTTTGTTAATAATAATAGGAGATATTACAGGAACTAGGAGATATAGGAATTTATTAATGAATTCTTTAACACGTAATAGCTCAAGGTTTCAGATAAAATAAAAGTATCACTATTTTATAATCATAATGTATATTCTGCTGCATATTACAGAAATAAAAAAAAAAAAAAAAAAAAAAAAAAAAAAAAAAAAAAAAAAAAAAAAAAAAAAAAAAAAAAAACTGAGAAATTTTATGGAATTTTCAACAAACACCTATTTTTAATTCAAGCATTTTTTTTTTTTATTTCTGTCTGAGCAATTTGTCTGGTTTTATACATGAAGTAATATTCAAATTTCGTCAATAAAATTCTCAAAGAAAAAGCTTCGATGAAAACTTCTGAGTTGAAATGAATGGGATATGATATTTTACATTGTTTTAATAATACGGTTGTAATATTTTAATGAAAAAAATATTTGAAAATGTAACTAATAATTAATAATTAGAATTTCTTTATTTCTATCAACATATAGTGAACGTTTAACTCGTTATATTTTCTATGAAACACATTCTAAAAAAAATACTAAAGAAAATGAAGAAATAAAAATTATAAATTCCACAAAATTAAAAATATTTAAATATTTTACATTGAAATAATATTTTGTTTACTCTAAAACATTTTTGGTTTGTAAGTTATAAATAACATGAATACTTTTACCATATATATGTTCTTCAAATTACGTAACAATTTTCTTCTCAAAAATTAAAGGTCACTTCACTCAAATAAAAATACTTTTTACTTTTTATCATGGTTTCACCTGGACAGCCGTTTTTATTTATTTATTTTTAGTACGAAGTTACGTCACACACACACACACACACACACACACACACACACACACACACACACACACACACACACACACACACACACACACACACACACACACACACACACACACACACACACACACACACACACACACACACACACACACACACACACACACACACACACACACACACACACACACACACACACACACACACACCCAAATTTGGGGTTTACGAATCTCATTTAGCTTTAAAATATTTTAGTTAAAAATATATTTCATTTTTACAAAACTTTTTCTCTAAATTTCTTTGCGATTCTTTTCCTTAGTTAAGTTTACCAACGTAAAAAATGTGCAGTTTCACTGAAGCTGTCACACTATCAATCATGTCAATCATTATCAATATGTCAATCATTACGTATATTTCACATTCACTACCTTTTACCTCTTAAACTGCTTCCTCGTTGCTAATAGTTTAAGTGACAAAACGGCACAGAATCCAAGCTTTCAGATTGTACAAAAAACGAACTAAAACTGTTTGAAGATATCGAAGATATACTTTTCGCCATTTATGCTTTTCCTGTTTGCACGAATGTTAGCAGTGTTTTTTATATTCATATATCAGATGCTTTATTCTGTAAGGCGGACAAATTTCGATTATCTCTTTATCAGTACTTAGAACTTAATTCAGTATTGAATGGTGAGTACTTGAGAATCCTTGAGGACTGGAGACATTTAAAATTGACAGCATGGGGTGTATTCGCTATTAAAAAATCTGTAATCTAAGCGACAGGGGCATGGCTCTTCACATATTCAATTGCTTTCCTGCAATTTTTCTGAATATTTGAATTTTTAAAGTTTATCTATTGAACTGAACTGTTCTAGTATGTAGCTTAGTATGTTTTCTTAAAGTGTGTTTGTAATATTTGTTTCGGTAGATTATTTGTTTTATTTTTTACTCCTTTATTTTATATATATAGTCTGACATCCGCTATGACGGTAATATACAAAATTGTATATTCTTATTAGAATGCAGAAATACATTCTTTATTACAAATGTATTTAGTAATAGATTGAATACAATAAATAAAAAGTTTCAAGCAGTTTTCCTGAGATGAAATCCATCTAATAAAATGTTTAAAGGATTTGTGGGCTATATAAGCTGGGCAAAATGATAATCTAGTACATTAGATTCTAGTACATTAGATTTGTTTAAAGAACTTACCTCTGTGGTACATTTTTTTTTTTAAAGAAAAAGTGTGAAATATTAATTAAAAAGCCTCCTATTATAGACTTGCGAATATAATACTAAGAAACATATTAAGGAAATTGATTTCAAGTTGAACAATATCGAACATGTCAAAAGATTCCGTACTAGGGAGTAATTATCCATCTTCTTTATGATATCATCATTCCATGTAGAACATCAAATGACGATAATAAACTCAAAAATAGTTTGGTATGCTGGATAAGAACCGCATGAAAGAATTTGCATAAAAAATATTCTGACACTTTATAAATAGCTATAATATACCTTGTCTGTAACTCATTTAAAGAAATTCTTTTATGTGGTAAAAAAAGGGACAGCATAAAAAAAAAAATCCTACATTGAAAATAGGTAATTTAAAACCTCACGATGTAGTTAGAAATTGGTTTTCTAAACAAGAAAAATTGTATTTACACCGGAAAATTTTGTAATATTTTATTTTCTTACAAAGATTACAATATTTGCTTTTAAAAAACTATTCATTGCAAGTACGCATATTCTCTTGTAAAGAACTGATTCAGAATCAATTTCGTCTATTGAAGATGCAAAATAACATCTAATAAAATTTCTTGGTAATGAGATGAAATAATATCGGGGCCTTCAGTTGGATTTTTTATTTCACGTTATTTTCATAGTCATTTGCTATTTTTTAAATTATCCTTTAAATTAATTTTATTCGTTATATGCATTAGATGGATTTTTTCTGTAAAAAAAAATCAAGCGGAAAAAGCACGGAAAAACAATATAAAAACAGGTTTGAGTTTACTTTTAATATCCAATTAATGTTCTTTCTTTCAATCCCAATTTCTTTTTAAGCCACATATTGCCACTTTAACGCCAAAATATATTTATTATTTTGGCAAATATCTTTTTCCTAAATATTTTTTATGGCAAATTTAATCGCTTGATTGCTAAATTATTATGCGGAATTATGTTTTGCTAACTCACAAAAATGTATCATTTAGACAAACACAATAATCGCTGTTACAATAAAGTTACACAAAAATTATTTGCTTATACACCAATTTTTTTTATTATGTCAAAATACATTTCATGTTATTTACCATGCCGAATTCAGTGATGAAACAACATTATTTAAAAAGAAAAAGCAAACGAAAAATAACTTACATTTTATTCTGATATATTCTTTGTCTTACTAAGACCAGTCCGTACCTATACTTATGAAATGAATGAAGAAAACAAAAAGAACACCTGAAAACCACCAAAAAATTTAATACGTTCCAACAGCCTTTTTCTTCTGTAAACTAACGTTCTAAAATTAAAAAGTTACATTTTTTCGCGTGAATTCAAATAGCGGTTGCCACAAAACCTTAACTATGCCAACAACATTAAATAGAAACATTCGATCGAAGTTTTTGTTGTGAACTAAAAATAAAAAATAACATTTTTTGCGCGAATTCAAATAATGGTTGTTATAAAACCTTAATTATTTAAACAGCTTTAAAAAGAAAATAATTATTTGATAATAAAATATAAGTTTTTAATAAATTAAAAAATCGTTTTTCTTGTTTGTTTCGTATTTTCGTGAGGGGCTACATCATAAAAATTGCTTATTTTCTGTGTCATATACTGTGAACATGCGTTATAAGAACAATCTCAAAATAATCAATAATTTATCGGAATAAATATTTAAAAATATATATATTTGTGTTCTTTATTTACTATAACTAAAACATTCTGCAAATAACTGTCAAAAATAGAAATAAATAGTCATTATATTGTTCGGGAAAAGAAGAAGTTAAGAATTCCTCTAGAATATTATAACCCTAAAGAGATTGGCGAAATATTCCGGGTTGCAAGATTTGGCGACAACCTCAGGGATACAGTATTCTAGATTTCAACCAATTTCCTTTTGCCTGACTTAACGTTAAAGTACAATATTGCAATAGTAACTATTTATCTAATTTATCTCTTTACTATAACACTCAACAGATATTAGAAATGAGGTTGTAAAGTCTCAAAAATTACTTTTAGAGCAAGATGCTATCAATATATCAGTATATCCAGCAATATGCAAGCGCTTTTTTATGAAATACAAAAACGATAAATAGATCTTCAAATATTTTAATAGTTTTATCTTTGCTTTTAACACATACAATATGATAAAAATTGGTAACTGACCTGTGATTCGTCTGAGTTGAAAAAAAAATTACAATTTTACATTATATATTGACATAAATTAAGACATTGAATAATATATAAATCCAAAAAATGATAATTTACCTGTTGATGTGAAATAACGAAATAATTTGTTGAACAAAATAAGAACACAAATCAGAAATAACAAGAATGACACTGTCGTATCCATCATAACGGTTTGATCAATTTTTTTGGAAGAATTGAAAATTGCTCTATTGCTGAGAACAATTGAAAATTGCTCTATTGCTTAGAACAATTGAAAATTTCTCTATTGTTTTGAACAATTGAAAATTGCTCTATTATTTGGAACAATAAAATTAAATTCCTGAAAAATAATGGTTGATACAATTCTAAAATTTAGTAGTACTTAATTGAAGTTAATTATGATTGATATCAGTGTTTTTAGAGAAACTAAAAATGACAGCATCAATTTAAAAAAATTATCAGAAATCATTAATTTTATTCCATTAGTAATAAAAGGATCTAAACGGCTTTAATTATTCATTTTAACAGCATCATTTCATAATTTGTGTGTTGTGTGTAGGTTACAAATCTAGGAAAAAGATTTAACACAGAACACTATAAAATATAAAAATCTGTTTCATCTGATATAAACCATTATAAATTATGAACTACAGTTTCATCGATACGGGATTTCATATTCGTTGGAATGGCAAAATGATGCAATTGTAAAAAGAAAAAAGTAATCAATTTCGTTTTAATTACAAACACAATGGAAACTATTATGCTCTTATATTTTATATGGGGTTTAAATAATAAGAGCAGTAGAAAAAAATATTCCAAATCGCAAATGATGCTTTCTTTTCATGTAACGTGATTCCAAAAAGATAGCCAGTATTGTTTGCCTTTTTTTCTGAATTTATACTAATAATGACTTTCATGATTGTGGCTATATTAATTATTTTGTAGTTAACTTATACGTGATGGAATAATGCACATAATTTAATTGTAAATTTTGGATCCTTTAGACGAAAACTTTGGTTAACAAGGGTTTTGAGATTCTTAAAATCTGTAGCTGCATATTATATATTATTTATAATGAATGAAATGTATGGAATACATAAAAACACAACTAAACCCTTTAAAGGTTGGAAGTCACAATTCATAACATTAACGGTATGAAATATATTGCAATCGTATTAACTTAATAACATTATAGGGTTTTGTATTTATTTTAATTAAATTTTCTAGATAATCTTTAAGATGTTGTAATACAATTTTTGTCAGTTATTATCTTTCTTTTTGCAGATTAAGAATCTAAAAATAGCACACTTTTTTCTCAACTAAATATGGGAAATAGATGCAAATAAAACTTATAATTTCATAATTAGCGCAGTTTAAAAATAAACTTTAATAATATCGGTATGGATTATCAAATTCAGAATTCAGACGGATCAATTAGGATCATATTTCAGAATGATCAATAAGAATCTTATTTCAGAATTATTAATACGCATCAGATTTCAGAATTATCAATCAGAATCATATTTCAGAATAATCAATTAGGATTAACTAAAATAACTTTGTAATTTTTGAAATATTAAATTATTTGTTTGCAAAATGGACAAACTTAACGTTTGTATTCATTTAAAGTTGTTTTTTGTTTGTTTTAATAATATGTCGGATTTAGATACCTTAAATGCGAATTTATTTTTCTTTGTTTGTTTAATTAAATAATTCTTTTTTTTTTTTCATTTGAAAGTTTTTTCGAATTCCTGTGAGAATTTTAAATTGATTACATGAATAACTAAAAAATTGTAGAGATTCAAATAATAAAACAAAACAAGAAAAGTCAATGTTTGGAAACGGAAGCAAGTAAAATTTCTCATAGTACGCAGACAGGGATATTTACTGCAGACTAGAAACTCTGTCATCTGAAAAAAAAAAAAAAAGAAACGAAAAAGCGATAAAATTATACGAAAAAAGAGAGAAGATGTATGACTTAATCGTACATATACAATGACAGAAATGGTCAAAATTTCAGTGAATTTGAATGTTTTATTCTATTCATATATCTGTATATAGAACAAAGCACTGAAGGGTTGGTCCACAACTGTTATATAGATTGTTATCCGGCGTGGTATTGCTTAGAAGAATTGGGTGGATATCGTACAGCAGAATGCTACGCAGAAACTTTCGCAATTTAGAACCTTTGCATTTTTAGATTTTTGCTCCTGTGAGAAGTAAAATGATTGATGATGAACGAAAGGATGTACGAAGGAATTTATACGATTTCAACGAAGATATGACATGGATCCTAATAGAAAAGTAAGGATCGAAGTTTAAGTCGATTGACTGTTTTCCTTAGATAAAGCTTCATATAGCGAACAAATCTGTTAATATATTTAAACAATCTCTGCGCCTTACGTAGGTTATTAACCGGTTTGGTATTGCTTAGTAAACTTGGTTAAGGTTTTTTTTCTGATGAATATTTTGCAAAATATTCTCCGATTGGGATGGAAAACATACTATTACCCAAGCGAAGTTTGAAAAGCTTGTAGAAATGACTTATCACTGGATCTGATTTATAAGGCAGGGATCAGGACTAATATCTGAATAAAAATATTGTGCTTGACACTTCTAACCTTTCCAACATATTAAAAAAACATTATTATTTTATTGTTAATAGACATTTTTAAAGTTTCAGTTATTTAGGTTATATATAAAAAAGAAGGGAATAACTTGAAACATTTAATTCTAAATAATTATTAAGCACTCAATACTTAATTACTGCGGATTTTGAACTTGTAATTTTTATTAAATCTTGAAGATGCTAACAAAATTAGGTGTTTTAGGTGCATATCAGTTAATCTTGAACGATATTTTGATTTTTTATTATGCTCATAACTAAACACATTTGTTCACAAACATATGTTGATCCAAACCTAAAAAATATCTGAGAGTCAAATTGTATAAATTTGGAAAATGCTGCCAGGTTCAAATTTCCAAAATTCAGTATAATTTGGAGCACTTGTAATTGGAAATAAGTTTACATTTCAGTGTAGCATGCTACTGTAGGTCAATAATTTCGATTTGGATTGAAAGATGGTCACTTAAATGCTTTCAGAAAATTGAAAAAGGATTTGAGGAAATGATCAGCATTTTTTATAATCTTGAAAATTATCAAACCTAGAATTTCATGAGTTTTGTAAAAGGGATGTTAAATTTTTAAATCTATCATAATTTTGACCATTACTGACTAGTCCATGCATTAATGTGAAATGTGGTAGTCTTTTTCTCCAAAATCGACAAAAAAAGGAAAAATTTGTTCACAAAAAGAAGATATCTGACCAACTAGTGTAGGAAAAATGCCATTTTCCCTGTAAACTTCAAATTTAAACAAGTAATATAAAAAAATTTAAGTCAATTCTTAAATTAAATTTAATTAATGAAATATTAATTAAATTTTTCATTAACTGGATAATATATTTGAAAAAAAAAACTGTATTAACATCAGGTGTCATCCACTACAAGTTAAAAAAAATGTATTTGAACTTAAGTGGATGAATAAAAAATATTTTATTAACGATTGACAATTTGAACAAGATATATAAATGTATATATAGGGCGAGTGTAAACTAATCGTAGGAATTGAAATTATTTAAATATCCCATAATGCCGACGAGAACAGCTAAATCTCATAGTTAATTTCTCTTCTTGAGTAACAAACACTTACTAGTCAGTTTATTGTTTTCTTCTAGATATTTTTAAAACGCACTCTCTCAGATTCCAAACACTCGAGAGTGCACTTCCTTTGGAAAGCAAGCAATGAAGGAATAAATCGCCATCTTTATCTATTTCTTCCGAAAAAACTCACGAAATCGTCGTCGATTTAGTGCTCGAGCTGGTATTTCCTTGATTCAGCGCTTTACAGTATCAATAACAGAAAACAGGTTTATGTCCTTGGCATATAGAGCTAGCTTCTTGATGAATAATACAATGACACCTTAAAACTTTTTTTATCCAATATAATTTTCAAGAAATGCAACAAAACTTTTATCCTACCAACCATGTAAACCGTGCAAACACTATCTAGTTTTATCCACTATACTTTGTTGACTTCAGTTACATTTTTTTAGTTACTTCAGTTACGGATTTAAGTTCTTTAAAAAGGTCTTCTCTTGTTGTAAACTTAGTTGGATCAAATCAAAAAGTTCTTTTCAAAATCTAATTATCTTTCATGTAACGCACAAATACGCATAACTAGCAAGAATTTGTATTGTAGCAGCTTTCATCCAACGTTTATGAAAAGTGTCTGCAATATTCTAGTCCAGAGACAATTTCTGTGCCAACATCCTTTCCCATTCCATCTATACAACACATGAAGGTAATTTTAGACAAAAACTGTATTATCAATCATATTTTAACGTTTATATCACCGACATTTAAAACAAATATCAAAAGGATATTTTTTATTATCTTTTCTCCATCAAAATAGGATTTTTTTCTTGTACGCAAATGACAAAAGAAAATTCATACTAAGCCTTATAAATTGATATCATTTGATCATTTCTGCTCTGTAACAAGGATTGTTGGCTGGCTAAACATTTTTTTTATATTATTGATAAATTCATTTCACAAGTGTGAGCTGTAAAGATATTTGCTGTTTAAATCAATATACAGTTGTTTGAAATGTCGCGTCAGGAAGGTGTTGTCTGCCCGTCAGAACTGCAACAATAAATTTAATTAAATATGATATACGTCCTTTTTTATAACTCCCACTGAATTTCCACATTCACTGCCTAAACTATCCATCCAACCAAGAATTTTACTAAAATGTCAACTCACAAGTAAAAAACTCACTATCTTACCACCAATAGTAACGATAAAAACTTGACAAATTGGTTACACTAGTTCTACTAAATCCAAACACTGCTTTCAAAGTCTTTAGCACTGTTCCCACAAATTCAAAAACACAGATAACCAATTAGAAAATTTACATTTTTGCATGTTACCTCATCAGCTGTCATCATTTACCCTTTAAAATAACTTCTCTGATTATTCTTGTAACTATTCATCATACAGATTATGATCTATGTTTTTAAATAACCAAATTAAATTGTCAAAATAAAAAAAAAATTGCTAACTTATAAAATTATATATTTTTTGATTGAAATAATTATTACGTAGCATTTTAGATAAAGTAAAATTAACTTTCATCGATTTAATAGTTTAGATCGCAATCATTCCTTACACTTTCACTAATAACAAAATAATTGAACCCATTGTTATTCATTTAAATTATACCTTTTTAACCAATTATTTTTTGAGAGTTATATGCGTTTCCTTGGTGTCGAAATCCATCAACAAGAAATGATATACAATAACTACTTATTATAAAAAGTCGTGTTTCATTCGATGCAAATCCTTTTGCCTCGATATGCATACGCCATTTCTCACTCTCATTGATGACAAAACTCATGGTTTTCTAAAGGAAAAAATAGCAATTAATCTATTTCTAATTACAAACATAATGAAAGCTGTTACGATCTTATATTTTCTATGTGGTTTATATTCTAGCAAGCAAAGAAGAGTATTAAAAATTGTCATTGGTGCTTTCTTTCATTTAATGTGTTTCTATATATTAATCAGTTTAACTTGCTTTGGTCAAGAAGTCACCTGGAGAACAGGGTCTTTTAAGTGCGGCAAGATAAGTTCCACTTTTCTTTGGTGCGGTTAGTTTATCAGAGGATGAACAAGGTACTTAGCTTAATTAAAAGTTGAATTATTTGCAGGAAACTATGATTTGTCAAGAGTTTCAAGATATACCAAACTGTAGTAGTGTGCATAATTTTATTAGGTTTTCTGCGTCCTTTGCAAGAAAAATTATGCTACGTTTGATTTCCTGATACATCTACCGAAGATTTCCAAGTTTCTTCTTCGTAGAACAAAAGAAGCTGTGTTTTATTTTTTTAATGAGTTTGTTTTATCCTATGTTCATTTTATCCATAAGGCAATAGTTTTTCTTATATTTTACTGTTGTACTTTTTATCAATATGTCTAGACAATAAAACTGCAATTAATTCAGATGGATATCAAGTCTATGAAGACATGCTTCAAATCTTTAGAAAATTAGAAAATACATTTTCATTGCTCGTGTTCATAATATTCTCCTTAAATATTTTTAGCTATCTTAAACAAATGTACATAATATTTAAAGAGAAAGGAACTGAAATTTATACTAGTTCTTTAGAACTTGCAGTTGCTATTATGGCAACAACTGCCATGACCTTTTCTGCAGAAACTGTTCAGCTAAAAACAAATGAAGTTCGTATATTTTGTCTTTAAAATGTTATAAATGTTCAACAGGTGTTAATGGGAAATGGGCAAAAAACTTTTCGAAGATCGCAATGTTCTGTCATTAACTGCTTGGAAAATATTTACCATTCGAATCCATACTTCTTTCTTTCTTTGCTTGGCCTTTTGTTTGGACTAATATTGGTGAATTTCCTTTGAAAATTAAATTAATTCCAAGAGTGAAAAATATAGAATTGTTTTTGATTTGTTTAATTTGTTTTCTTATTGTCCAAATAATTTTCCGTTGAACATTGTTGTAATTAAATCATAATTTGATCTATTATTAAATCTAAAGAAGATAATTAACTAAGTGAAATCAGAAATAAATTGGTGTGGAGTGATTTTATTTTAAAACTTGTTTTTATGTTATCATATCATTATAGTGACAAAAACCGATATTTACATAAGTTAAGTTTTACGTTATTTTTTTAGAATATATGATAATTGTAGGAATAAAAATGGAGTTACAAATTAAAATGTTTCTAAAAAAAATAGTGGATTAAAAATAAAAGCATGTTGAAAATTTAATTATAATTCGGTATATTTTATAAGTTTATGACACTTTTGAAGGGTTAAAGACAAAAATGTATATGAGATAAATGTATTGGGTATTGATCATATTGATATTCAGTATTGATCATATAACAAAAACAAACCTTTTTACTTGCCTGGAAACAAAATATAATTTTTTTTAAACTTTCTAAATAAAGATGCATGAATATCATTTTTAAACTTTCTTCGTGAAGAAAAATCAGGTTATTTTTTAGCGTCGGATACTGAGATTACCCTTTCGCCGCTAGACAGTATAGCATTATTGCAACCTTTACCTAACTAGGGAAAGCAATTGCTCAATTAAATTTCTGTTTATCAGTCCTCAACTTTTGTGGTGTTTTTTTTTAATATTCCAAAATCTTTACATTTTAGAACATCAGCCTGAGTTTCAGATGTTTTGAAATTTTATGACAATTTTATAGTCATTATTTCTCATCTATTACATAACAAACAGCAAAAAATTAAAGTCCGTAAATCTATGAAAAATTATTATGGATTTTTTGGTTATTTTGTCAATTTTTATTCATTGAGAATTAAATTTTTTAATTTGATGTTCTTTAAGACTGATCGTCTGTATATAGTATTATTAAATTTCAATGTAGAATATTTATTCTCATCATATTGCACATCTTTCACACAACACATATACGAAAAACTACTGAAGAGATTCAATGAGTTTAGGGCCAAAATGTTTTGAAAATTTGTTTTCACTTCCATCAAATAAAAGAAAAGTTGTTTATTTATAATTTCCTTTTTTCAAACAAATAACGTAGTAAATTCCTTAATAACCTAGTTGTCAAACAATAACCAAAGGAAATATATAAATATGTCATATTTTAATAAGTTAATTCTTTGTTTAGTAGTTAGTTATCAATTTTATATATATGATGAATATTTTTACCAAATTGACATGCTCTCTATGTTATTAAAAGTATATGTGAGTGATAATTTTAATTCAAATATTTACAAATTTATTTCACCAAATAAAATGTCATTTTTTCATTTGTAATCATGCCTGATACTTTTCAACAGCAAAAAAAATATATTCATTGCTTTCTAATAAAACGAAATAGCGTAAAATACAAGATTCATTTTTTTTGTTCTAGATAAATATTGCGAATATGCAAAGGAATATTAACCCCTTTGCACTGAAGTTTTTTTTTAATTCGTATTACCAGCAACTCTGAAGCGATTTTAGTGAAAAGAACAGATTCACATACAAGTTTGATATACGCATTATTTATGTTGGTGGTTTGCGTTGTATCCGTAGCGGAGCCCTCGAGCTTGAAGACATATATTTAAATGGCTCCGCTCGGGAGCCCTCGAGTGCAAAGGGTTAAAAATTTTTTAATTGATTTTTTCATCCTGATTTCAAAAAGTCAGTAGTAAAACAATAAAAATATTTATTAGATTATGATTTTTACTAAAAAAATTTGCTTTTTGTATTAGTGAGAAAGTCATGCAAATATAAATAAAAATAAATTATCACATAAGACATTAATAACTATAATATGTCAAAAGTTTGCCCAAAAATACACTGTAATTTTATTATAGTGCATAAATATATATTCTTTAATATATATTATAAATTAAATTGACAAATAAAACTGCATATAATACAAATAGTGTTTGCAAATTTTGGAAGTCTGAAGGATTCCAGAAATACAAAAATTGCTTTGAATTTCAGTTTCTCTTTAAACATACATTTTTTTCTAAATTAAAAATCTAAAAACAATCCGTTTTCTTCTAAACTAAGTACCTTAAATTAGTACGAACGAGCCTAGTAAATAAATGCCAACAGCAGTTTAATAAATAACTAACAATAATAAAATTTGAGTAGATATAGTAATGAAAATTCTCTAAGAATGGTAAATTAGGTCTAATCAAAATCATTTATTATAGTGCTTAGTTGTGATGTTAAATCATTTTTTCGGAATGCTTAAACTTGCCATTCTTTTAAAATGTTTCTTTTAACAAAAGTTCTTATAAAGTTTAACTTTAACTTGGCACTTTGAGATGGTCATGGACAAATTTATTTCTTTAAAATTATTCTTGAAAAATGTGGGTATAAAGCAGGTGGTTAACAGCCAGAAAACTTTTATAGAATTTTTCAAATACGTCAGTAGACAGAAAATTGAGGTATCATCTGCATGTCATCGATCACATATAGCAACAAAAGTCAGAAGGCGGAAATGGACAGATACGCGGGGAAAAAACTCTTTTTATTTGCGGGGAAAAAGGAGACAAGTTCTTTTTAGAGATTACAGAAAAATTCTCCCATTTCGGAAGAACAGGAATGGAAACTTTCACTGGATTATGAGAATTGCAAGTTGAATACACCAAAATGGATAATGAAATCATGGAAGGAATGTGGGGAAACTATGGGCTCTCAAAATTTACATCAGATTCGCATAACAGCAACACATTGAGATAGGGAAGGAAAGAATGGATAAAAAGTCTATAATAGAGAGTTTTGCATACCGTATTTTATAATATGGTATTTTTTTTTCTTTTAGCGCGCATGCCCATAGGAAATTGCACATGCGTATCTGTAATAATGTTTCCTATGAGTATGCGGGCGAGGGAGAAAAAATACCGTATTATAAAAATAAGTTATGCAAAAACTCTCTAATATCAAAATACTGTATGGGGTAGACTTGAAAATTGAGATACAAGCTTGGTATCAACTACTGCATTCATATCTCTCGAAATAATTCTAACCCGACCCTACGTTCAGTTGGTCCTTTATATTGTCCTGCTGAAATTATTCCAAAACTGAAAATGATTTTTAAAAACCAATAGAACAAACTGTCAAAGTTATCACCAATCTGAAAAATCTTCCATATAGAATCGGTTGTAAATTTGATGCAATGGATAATTCCTTTGAAATGTCAGCTGACTCTCAAAACCTCAACCAGTCTCGCTAGCTATGACTTTGAATTTTAACTTATATCCTCAAAAATAGATAAATTTCCAATATGTCAAACTTAATTATTAAAAATTATATAAGGATCCTCCGAAGTTAAGAAACAAATCAATAAATTATAAATTCTTAAGTCTGCTAAATATGGATATGAAGCAGAAAATTGAAATGCCACTGGAAGTTGTTCTGAAGTGTCTCGTGTGAGAACGATAATTACAAATATAGAAATTTAAGTAATTGTAATATAGAAATTTAGTAATTTTTATTGGTAACTGACATGTTTTAATTGTATATTTATTCTGTACAAAAGTTGCAAAAAAGTTGTATATTTGTACCATAAAATTGAGGATATGAACTTTTTAAAATATACTAATATTTTACATAATATATATTTTACATACATAAACATATTTTTCAAGTATCCAATATTATCTAACAGTTATAGTAATAGTAATACAATATCCAATATTAGTAATTAGTTTATCGAATAGTAATAGTAATAGTAATACGATATCTAATTTAATAAATAAATAAAAAAGAATTTGACTCTTAACAATAAATATCAAGAATAAAGTGCGCAACAAAACGAACATTGTTACTTAGATTAACAATACTATCAGAAACATTACAAAAAAATTTTTCAAACAAAGGATTTTGTTTTTTAAACGATGAATAAAAGTCATTGTTATCAGACTCGCGTAGATAGAAGAAGCGTTTTGCCGCCATCTTGAAAAAATTGTGTTATCTAATAGAAAAAGAAAAAAAAATAAAGTCAACATCTTCATTGAATTCTTCAACGAATTGTCTTCATTGAATTTGCAAAATTACCACCAAACATCGTCACGGGTTAGTATTTTATACTTTTAATGTTAATAATTGGAAACACTAATCAAATAACATGTTATTTGAATTGAAACACTAAATATAATTTACTATCAAATTTCTGAAATTGTTTTTTTGAGGTTCGGAAGACGAAAAAAAATAAAAATCACTTTACCTCCTTTATGATAAATGTAAATATATTTTTATCTCCCGATTTGAATTACTTTAAAATGAGTTCAGGATAAATATAATATTCGACAATTATGCAATTTCAATTTATTTGCGATAAATGTGTAAAAGTTGTAAATTTTTAAAAACCATGGTGATTTTTGTTGATTTAAATAATATTTAAAAAAGGTCATTTCCTTTAAAAGTTACATTGCTCAATTAAGTATCTGCTAATGCATGTTAATGACAAAAAACAAATTTGTAAAATGTGCTGCTCATATGTAAATAAATATATTTAATTAAACATGAACTGTTACTTTTAAAGTGATTTTGTGTATAGAGCTTTTTGTCATGAGATTTGACAAATTAATAATAAACACCTCCAAATACCTAGCCAAATTCATAAAATACATCAACATTTTAGAAAATTAATTTTTTTTTGTATGTACAGCGTAAAATGGGTTAACTTTTGGAGAACAAGAACAATTTAAATAAAACAAGCAAATCAAAAAATTTATGCAACTAATAATATCAAAAGCTTAACATTTATTAAAAAAAACTTAACAATATAAATTTTTAGCAACTAATAATATCAAAAACCAAACATTTATTTATACATTTAGAAATAATTTTCGGACAATATTTACCACTCAATTTCAGACTAACAATTTATTTCCTTATATTTTAGTGAGGGGATTCCATTTTCCCTCCAAATGTAAAAATATTGACAAATAGTAAATCATAGTGTATCACTGTATTTAGCATACAACACCACTTTTGACCAGTTTCTTAAGCGAAAAAGTACTTTTATTTCATTAAGCCACTTTTTTTCATATATGGCAAAATTTGCAAATATTAGAAAAATGGCAAATTAATTGGTTTTGTGAAATAATGTGTTTTTGGACTTCTTCTTTGGTATTATAATGTCCCACATATATATCGCCAATGTATGCTAATCAGTTTAAATCAGCCCGCCACGAGAAACACTGCATCGTTCATGATTATCTTACGACCATTGTTATTTTTTTAAACTATTATTCTAATTAAACTGATTAAATTATAATACTTAATACTTGCCATGGATATTATTTAAATGAAAAAGACGAGAGTATGCAGGAGAAGTGAGAATAAAAAATTATTCAATTTTTTAATTAAATTGTGTTTTTCCTAATCTAATTCAATTGACACTTCTTCCATTATACTAGAAGACAGAGAATCCATTTGGTGCCACTTTAATCCTAGGTCTGGCGCCAAACAATGGATAGTGTCTGAAACTGAAATGTAAATGTAACAACTTTATGGTTCAATTGGTCCCAAAATCAAATAGCACTCTATATGAAAATTTCACATTTTTTTTTTTTTTTATCAAAAGAATTTTAATTTTTGTAAAATGATCGTGTATGTCTAAATGGAATTTTTAGAATGGCATGAAAGTATTAAAATCGTCAAGAAGTTGTTATAAATATTATAAAATATATAACGTAAAAGAATTATGTGACAGTGCTGAACCTCTGCTGAGCCTGAAAGTTAATCTACATTATCTTCGAAAAATAAATTATTACGTTTTTAGACAAACAGATTATGTGCCTTTATAATGCAGATATGATTGAAATCCAGAATACTGTACCTTGAGAAAGTCGCCAATCTTGTAACCCGGATTATTTCGTCAATGTTCCGCCAATTTCTTTAGGGTTACAATACTGTAATTACAAGAATTCTTATTTCTTTCTTATTCCGAACAATATAATGACTTTTATTGCTACTTTGATAGTTATTTACAGAATTTTTAATTATGGTAAATGAAGAATATTAATATATATTCTTTTAAATATTTAATCCGATAAATTATTGATTATTCTGAGATTGTTCTTATAACGTATGTCTGCATTATATTACAAAGAAAATAAACAACTTTTATGATATTGCCACTCACGAATATACGAAACAAACAAGAAAACGATTTTTTAATTTATTAATAATTTATATTTGATTATGAAATAATTATTTTCTTTTTAAGGTTATTGAAATAATTAAAGTTTAAATTAAACATTATTTGAATTTGCGCGAAAAAATGCTACTTTTTTTATTCTTAGTTCATGGCGAAAATATCAATCGAATGTTTCTCATAGTTAAGGTTTTGCGGCAACCGTAATTCGAATTAGCGCTGAAAATGTAACTTTTTAATTTTCGAACGTTAGTTTTTAATTTTACAGAGGCAAAAGGCCGTTGGAATGTATTAAATTTTTATGCGTTTTTCTGATGCGTTCTTCTTGTTTTCTTCGTTCATTTGATCCCGGACAGGCTTTAGTAAGGCAATAAAAAGATCATTTTCGCCTCCAACAAAGGATATATCAGAATAAAATGTAAGCTTTTTTTTTTTTTTTTTTTTTAATAATATTATTTCATCATTCGAATTCGCCATTGTAAATAATATAAATAATTTTTGACATCATAGAAAAAAAAAAAAAAAATTGCATATTAGTGGCATAATTTTGGCGTAATTTTATCGTAACAGCGATTATTATCTTTGCCTAAATCATGCATTTGTGTCAGTTATCAAAACATAATTCCACATAATAATTTGCCGGTAAAATGATTAAATTTGCTGTAAAAGCAATTTAAGGATAAAACTTTGGCAAAATACTGATATATTTTGGCGTTAAAGCGGAGGTAAAAAGAAAGATTAAAATTTTGCCCTAATAGTGCTTTTAACCTTTGGCGATAAAGCGTTATAAATTGGCGTAAAGACATTTTAGGCATAATGTTTTTGGTATAACAGTGCTAAAATTTGGCGTAAAAGCGATGACATTTGGTACGAAAGTATTCAAGGAATAATAAAATTTTTAGTGATAAAAATTTGGCGATAAAGCATTAACTTTTAGCTTAAAAGCAATTTAAAAAACAAAATTCGTGTAGTGAAAAGTTTGGCGATAAAGCGATAAATGTTGGCGACAAAGCATTTTAACTGGCAACTGGCGTACCGTTCACGGAGTACCAACAGGGGGAAATACCCCTTAAACCTCCATCTTATTAATTCATATATGCTTGGAATTATAATTGGCTGCTTAATTATTGTTAGTAAGATTTAAGATATAAGTTTCTAAAAATTCAAATTAAAGTAGGTACTAAAAAAAAAAAAAAAGATTTAAAAATACTATTGATAAAAAAAGTAAGATAAAAAATTTAAAATTTTGTGATTTAAACTTCCACAATTTTTTGTGATATAAATTTCTGTATTTTCTGTTTGTAACATGGTTATAAGCATTGTGTCCGGAGGGGATTACTTTGAAGGAAATTAAATAAATTTGGAAGAATAAATAAAGTGTTTTTGAAAAAAATAAATATTGGTCTTCCTTTTTGGTCACAGTAGTATACCTGTTAAGGTTAGTTACCTGTAAGAAATCAATGTTGCGCTTGCGTCTTGTTAATCTTACTTTTCACATAATGAAGTATTCTGAAAATGTGGTTATTGAAATGAAAATATGAAAAGTATTTTTCGATTCAAATATTCATTTCAATATCGTCGTTATAATGTCAATAATGAGGAATCATTGTATCATTTTAGTCATTTGGTGTATTAATGCCTATGACGTTATTAATTCCTTTTTTATCATTTTTGTTTTCTGAGCGAGCGTAAAACACAAAATGCGATGATGTTTCACTTAAATCATGCAATACTGAATCATATTTTCTAGCATTAATATATTTGTGTTTTACCTTTGAATATTTTCTCATTTACATTTAATCTAATGAAAAACATAATAATAATAAAATGAAAAATAAGTCTAATGAAAAATATACCCTAATTTTGAAAGCGAAATTATAATCTGTTATAATTTTTTTGACATCTTCATCATTATAATATGCCTAATTTTCTGTTAGTAAGTAATTATGGTTAAATACATATTTTAAAAATATAATGATTGAATTAGTTAATAGTTAAATAGATTTTTCTGTAATGCCTCTCAGAAATATTTTCCATTATAATGATTTTTTTTTTATTGTTTCACCGTTGTCTGATATTATTTTAAGCAGCAAGAAGAGTTACTTTAAAAATACAATGAATTAAAATTAAAATTATCATTAAAACACATTAAATTTAAGTCCTTTTATTTAATATTGGGAAAATATGATAAATGATCTTGTTTACATACTTAAAGCGTTTCCTTGGTTGCCTGTAAAAGGCAATAAAACATAGAAATAAAAGAGTTTATATGGTATGTTATTTGAATTTAAATAAGTGAAAATATAAGACATTAGAATTTTTGTTTTACGAATATTAATGTTGTTTCTCAATTCGAATTGCATTTAACATCAAGTGAAATTAAATGGAAAATATCATAAAAACGATCCTTGTGCTATTTCTATTCTGTTCAGAAATTTTTATTTTAATTGCACTTTAGACATAACATTCACCTTGGCGCATTGGGCGATGTGGCGGGCGCTGCAAATTAAAAAGAACAAATTTCTTTTTCTCATTCAAAAAATGAAGCCCTTAAAAAAGAACTTGATCTTTTCGATCTCAAAAATCGCCAAGAAATCTAGTATTTCTATTATATTAATAAGTTGCTTGTATGCAGCGTTGTGGATAATGAATTTTGGAATTTTCACACACACTCACTGTCCTTTTGACGTACCGAATGTAGATATCAGAAACCTGCTGATGAATTTGGCTTATGAATTTGGAACTGTATAAATTAATAATTATACAATTTTCTCATTTGCTGCATTTTTACATCCTAAATTGTTCCATGAACGCTAATAGTCTATCCGTGAGAAAAAAGACGCAGATACCACGCTTTTAAATTGTACAACACTTTGATCCAAAATTTTGAAGTCATGGAAGAAACCCTTTCACCATTTATACTATTCCTGTTTGTACGTATCTTCAGTGGATTTTTCATGAGCTTGTATGCACTGCTTTACGCCGTCAGAGTTCGAAATGTGCCTATCCCTATCATGAGCCTTGTTGATTTTTTCGCTCATGCCACGCTAATGATGATCGTTGTACTTTCTGCTGATCATGCTAAGAGGAATGCTGATCAATTTCGCTTATCACTTTATGAATATCGCCATGTCAGTTCCTCCATGGAAGGGAAGTACGATTAATTCGTTGAGGATTCGAAGTATCTGAAGTTGACGGCCTGGGATGTTTTCACAATTCAAAACCTTTGCTTTTGGGAGTAGTAGCATGGATATTCACGTATGCAGCTATTCTGCTTCAGCTCCCATAGCTATTTAAAAAACCCCAGGAAAATATAGAAATTTAACTTTGAATCGGACATGCATAGTTCTTTATATTTTGTTTAAAATTATATTTTATTTTCATAGTTTAAAAATAAAAATGTATGTAAAACCCATTCTTTAATTTTTCTTATAACATTAAAATTTAACAGGGAATATATTAATTAAACACCAACTTAAATGAAGTTGAAAAATAAGTAAGAATGATATGTAATGCTGGTTAATATTTACTTAAATTTTATATTTCGAAATAAATATTTCATTGCATTTACCTAGTTTCGTTACGAAATTATTTAAAATTCAAATATCATCTTAATTCATAAGTCTTGATAGAACGATTTTAATGATTTTATTATTATTGTTATTGTTAAGTAGCTTATAATGTAGACAAAATCTTTTATGATACTGTTGATAAGGATAACTTGACTTTAATGAATCGTTTTGCTAAATGACTTACACATGTCAAATTCAAAACATTTAGAAAAATAGAAAGTAAATAAACTTTTATTGCTTTTAAGCCATTTACTCTGTTGAAAAGTTTAATCATAAAACCTTATTCCATATGTGTTTAAATTTAAATATTTCATGTGTTATGTAAAATTATAATTTCGACATTTTTACTGAAAGGAGATTAAACAAATTTATTGCATCAAAATTGAAACAATGTTGTTCACTGATTAACGAGTGCACAAAATTGTGAAATGAATTCAAATTATCTTATTTAAAATGAACTTAATTATTAAATAAAATTAAATAACATTACCAAAAAAAAAAAAAATTATTTATCTGAAACATTTTGAAAATTTGATTCGTTACAACTGTAAATAACTGAACCTTTTCTCTCATCTTTTCAAGAAATATTTCATTTAATACGGAACATACACTGAGAAAATAATGAAAGGAGTTATAGACTAGATTAGAACAGGGGTCTCCAAACTACGACCCGATCGCCAAATCCGGCCCGCCAGTGTCATCCATCCGGCCCGCTACCGCGAATAGCTTATTGTTGCTGTAATCAGTTGGATAAAAAAATACAGAATGATAATAACTCGGTTTTATTTACTTGCTTGGTAAAACTTAATGACAAGCATAATACGCAGAAAATTTAACTTAAGCATAACAACTAACTGGAAATTATAGATAATGGCAGAAAAATTAAAATGATTTTGACCCTTGGTACTTACTGAAGTAAACAGTACGGCCCTAAGGCTGGAAAGTTTGCAGACCCCTGGATTAGAATAACAGAATAATAGAATATAGAATTTATAATTAATTTAAGATATGGAGGTTTAGTGGTATACTTAATATTACATTGGAACTTTGTAAGGGTACTCTCTTAAACCGTTGCTCAAATAAAAAAAATGGAACTATTTAATTCGTGGCAACATACATTACATATTTGGTATTGAAACTTGGAATATTTTTTATGTTCCAATTCAAAATTTTGTTGTCAGTTGGATAAGTTTGATAATCATACCTAATTCATACATGATCGTTTTTATATTAGTGTTAACGTCTAACAATCATTACTAAAAAGTAATTATTTTCTTATATCCAGGTTACACAGATTAAAGAAAAACAATTATTTTAAGAACAAAATCTTATGAAAACAACTGCACTTATCTTACGTATGATTTTTTTTTTTTGATATTTCTAAAAGAATTTTTAAAAACTCTTTATTTACGTTGTCGTTTGGAGAACAATTACGACGAAAGAACTGATGCACGAAAAAATTAAATAAATAATAATAAGTACATCATGCCATTATATAAAATAAAATCTATAAAAAGAGGCATTTGAGATTTATTTAAAAGAAAACGTAAAATTCATTAATACAATTTTCATTAATTAGCTCTATAATTATCTATAAATAAGGGCTATTTTGGACTTTATTCAAAAAGTTGCCCAATAAAAAGTTTTTAATCATTCACCACAATTTTCTTATCCCTAAAACTATTTTGTAAGTACAATATGAGTTGAATCTGTTAATATTTAATGGTTATTTTGATATTCAAGTTAATTACAGAAAAAAATAACTTAATATTTCCGCTTACATGAATATGTATTACTTCAAATTTTATGAAATTTTATAGTTTTCAATTCAAATCAAAGTATGTTATGAACTCATGAATTTAGGTTCTCTTCAAATTACAATTGCTGAACACATATAACACATATATATTTTAATTTTCATTTGATCCATTATTCTACTATCTTCAATTGAAAACGTACACATAAAATAAAATTCAATTAAACGGAATCTTTCCTTCGAAATCATACCAAACGAGAATTAACGAAATCATACCAATGAATGAATACCCAAGCGCAATTCATAACGCATTTTGACTGCTGTAATATTATATCATATATTGCCATATTTTTATTTTATTTATTTTATATCATCAAATAAGACGTACATAAAATAAAATTTAACTAAACATAATATTTTTCCATTATGTCGAATTATACGAATATTAACCTAAAAATAAATTAAAAGTTAAAGGTAATTTCACTTTCCTATCGTTATTATTATGCTAAAGTTATTTACAGTATTATTACTGATTCTGATGTACATGCTGATAGTTTTTCATTAGTCATTTACATACAGATTCCAACACATAGGATGGCCACATAACAATCGATCTGTGTAGTGTTTAGTAAAAGTTCAGATTCTATTTATGAAATGAGTTTCATCTCGTTCTAGGCTATAATAACAAATTTATCAATGAAATGGATATTTTCACAGGAGCTGAGTGATGTGGGACAGCTTAACAATCGGCATTATAACTTTAAACATACATTTATATGCTTCGATTGAAATGCGATTTAATTTTTATTCATGGAATGCTCATGTACAATTTAATTTCGGACATACAAATGACGATCTATATCTATCTTGCAAGTAAAAGCCGTCATGTGACGTCATGCAAACAACAAAGTTCATTCTGAATTTGATGCTTTACGAGACAAATAGCATTTCTACGTATGTCTCAGACACCCAAGAAATGTACAAAAACTAAAAACCTGTATTTGAAGTTGAGAGTTTTGCCACTATAACTAAGGAAAGAACTTCACCGAGAGCATAAATACTAGTTGCACAACTTGCATGTGTGCAGAAGGTAACTAATGTCTTTGTTAGTTAATCTTGTTAAATTTACATGTACAGATTTATGTACAGAAAAAAATAAAAAAGAAAATCTAAAAAGTAATGCTTTTACCTATGCAAAAGGTTTATGATTCAAACACATTTGTTTTCTCTGTTTTCAAAAAATAAATAAATAATATTGTAAGCAGAATTGTTTCTTTTTGTTTGGAAAAAAATTGGAAATCGTACCAAAAACACAAGTTTTAAAATTAAATATTTATTAAAAATTCCCTTTTTTGGTTTTAATGGAATATAAATCTAATTATACACATTTACCAAGTTTGGTGCTACTACGACAAAATGTTCCGGAAATATAACAGTTATGCTTAAATTATAGACATGATATTTGATATATTATTAATTTAATTACTTATTAAAATATGTTATTAATGTATTATTGATTTCCAGCTTAAAATATGAAAATTACTGTTGCTACAACAAATTTTTCATATTTTCGATTGGAAATATATTGCATATAATACATATTTAACAATTCGTTGATATTATGTACAATTCGATGACTATACTAAAAATTATTTTAAAGTATTATTTGTGTAACGTGCATTTTAATAATGAGTAGAATTCAAAATGCAAAAAAGAAAACAATTAAAACTTCTTCTGGCACTGTAAGGACTTATTTCAATAAAATACACATTTTTTTATCAAACGTTATAATGGCAAACATCACGCAACTAATCCTTTCATTAAAACTGAGGTAAAATGAAATTAATCTAGTGTACAATAGGTTTCCTTACTTATTGATTACCATAGAAAAGAGTTGATGTTTTAAAAAATCAAGTATTTGCATATAAAAGGGCTCCACTGTTTGATTTCTAACAGTCTACGGCTTCACATCCTCGTTAAACTAATATTAATAATTCTTGTGAAGAAATACTTTTTAAAAATATAGTAAAAGACGGTAAACGAGGAGTACATTGATAAGAACTGATTGCTGCCATTTAAACATGAGATCAGTAGGCTTTACTAAAAGATATCTAAAGAAGCCACCATCTAATGACGATGACTTTAAACGCACTATGAAATCTATTCTGTTTCTATTTTTGTATGTGGTTTTGCATTCTAACCAGCATAAGAAAATCTATCAGATCATAAATGCTTCTGTTTACAATTTAGCGTGTTTCTATAGCGTGGCTTTCGACATAAGTTGTGTTTTTATACATTACGTTGGTCCAAATTTTTTTGCTTGTAGTAAGAATGATTCCTTTATTGCTCTGGTGGTTGACTTACAAAAGGATGAAGCACATACTTGCTTTAGTCAAAGACCTGAGTTTTTCAAGAAAAGGTGCAACTTTGCCAAGATTTTAAAACTATCCAAGTCAATAAACTTCGCCGCAATTGTAACACTTTTAGTGCGTCCAGCGTTTTGGGCAATATGCTATTTGATGGTCTCTGACAAGGTCTTTTTATGCTTTTTTCAATCATTTCCTAGATTACAGATAATTGTATTTTTTGTTAACACATTCGTAATTATCTATTCTCATGTACTCATAACATATTGTGTAGCCATTTTCTACATTTTTTATTGCTATATTTTGTGGATATGTCTGGAAAATAAGAATATATTCAATACTTCTGAATATAAAATGTATAAAAACATGCTACATATTTTCAAAAGACTCGAGAAAGCCTATTTTCTCTGCCTATATTTATTATTTTCATTTTAATCACCTTAGATTTTCTTAAAGTATTGTACCATGCTTTTACGATGATGAAGATTAAAATCCATTCCAACATTGCAGACCTTTTAATCAGTGTTATATTGTTAATAGCTATAACTATTTCTGCAGAAAATGTCCAACGAAGGGCCAATAAATTTCGCATACATTTTATGACACTCGTTAATTGCAAATATTCAGCAAACACTAATGGGAAATGGGTGAAAATGCTCGGAGATCGTGATGCTTTAAAGTTCACTGCATGGGGGATGTTTGTTCTTCGAAAACCCGTTCTTCTTTCTATGTTCGCATGGCCATTTGCTTATGGTTTAATTCTGGTAGAATATCTTTCAAGCAATTAATGTGTAAAATTAACTTGTAGAAATTACGTAGCATTTGAGTATGCGTCCTTTTTTCGTTACAAATCTTTGGACTTACCTCACACACAAGATGTTTGCAAAGCGAATTTTCATAAAAATTATAAGGAAATTGATCAATTCGACCCTTCAAACAAACCAGTTTTTATTTCCTTATTATAAATTGATGATTTACATAAAATATTTAAACACTGCTTAATACTAAAATATTTAAATACAAAAACAGTTAGATGGAAAACATTTGCAGATGAAAATTTACCATATTTAATATTCTCTTCTCTGTCTGTTTTCTCTTCTGTAGCGCGGTCTGCTGATTTGATGTTTACTAAAAACATATCCCAAATAACTTTTTTCCGTCTTATCCTAATATTTCAGTTCACTGCGCGGGGGATGTTTGTCCTTCGAAAACCCGTTCTTCTTTCTATGTTCGCATGGCCATTTGCTTATGGTTTAATTCTGGTAGAATATCTTTCAAGCAATTAATGTGTAAAATATCTGTTGAAATTGTATGGTACCCCAGTATACATTCTTTGTCCATTCCAGATGTTTTGACTTACATCAAACAAGAAGTTTACCAAGTGACGTCCCCATAACAAATGTAAGGGAAATCATCAATTCGACACTTCAAATAATCCAATTTTATTTCCATATTATATATTTATATTTTAGTATTAAGCAATGTTTCATAAAATATTTAAACATTGCTTAATACTAAAATGCGTAAATGCAAAAAGAGTTAGATGAAATACATTTGCAGATGAAAATTTACCACAGTTAATATTCTCTCCTCTGTCTGTTTTCTCTACTTTAGAGTAATATTCTGACTTGATGTTTACTAAAAATGTATCCTGAATAACTTTTTCCTGCCTTATCCTAATGTTTCAGAAATTTTACAGTACTTGCTTTTTGTAAAAAATGCTAATATGTCTTGATTGGCCATTGTAGACGTTGTACTTTATTACAAAGATTTTAAGATCCATCTTTATGAAAAGATTTTGATGCGCTAGAGTCATACTCCAAACATGCAAGAAATGTAAAATGTTTCATAATAAATAAATATTTAGTGTGAGTATTTGTTGTTGTTTTTAAACATTTATTTTTAAGTGATTTGACGTTATTATTAAAGTTGTTTAATCTAAAATAATTTTTAACTAACATTTCGTACAATACTATAAATAATTTAGTCTTTTCTGATGATATGAGACCTATTCTATTTTTGTGTAAAATACACATTTATTTTGCTGACATTCCTTAGAGAAAAACACCATAAACGGGTATTATAACGAATTTACAGTATTTCGAATCTGAAATAACAAATACGTTTATTTTCATTAATTAAGTACTTAAATATGTATAGATTACTTGTTTTTTTGCTGTTGTAAATGAATGTTTTTAAATTTTGTGGTCTCAAAATTGAACATAAATTTTCCCAAAGTTATGTTAGGGATTGGTTGGATTAATAATTCCTTCACCATCATGCAAGAAAATTTGCTTTGAAGTCATTTCTGGCAAGTCTACGAATTATCAAAGACGATAATTTTTATTAATAGAAGAGAAAGAAGCTGCTCTAAAAATTCTTAATAAATTTTCTCTTACTTAGACTCACAAGCTTCCCCCTTACGTAAAAATTATCTCCTACATATCACCTGTCAAATGTCAGTTTGTCTAGATCAGGGGTGACCAACCCAAATGATCTTGCTGGTCACTTTGGAAATGCATCAACACTCCGTGGGCCGCATATAAAATTATATGTTCTATATTAGATTTAGACCCCCAATAGACATTTTTGTGGAGTGAAAAATTTTAAACATAATGAGTTATTATTATTGTGTTTTCTATTATTCTTGCATGTAGACATAAATAATATAATAATAATGATACTGAACGTACATTGTAAATAAAAATATAACATTAAAGATGAAATATAAAAAATCTATAAATATAACTGAAATAAAAAAAATGAAATCATTAAAAATATTTATTTTAAAGTGATATTTGTTTCGCCACTCATCCTTCGCAGAATAATTAGATTTTATTCTGTCATCCTTCGCAGAATAATTAGATTTTTATTCTGCGAACTCATCCTTCGCAGAATAATTAGATTTTATTCTGCGAACTCATAACTGTAAACTCATAAATAAAACAGGCAATATCTGTCCTATATTCGCAAAAATATTATTTTAAAAACCAAAGTTAATTTTTTCCCATAATTTCGTCCGTTAATTTTTGAATCTATGAATGCACAAATAATATATTTTTAATACACTATTTCAATTATAAAATTAATGCATTATGTAAAAGTGTGATAAATCTCATGGGCCGGAAAAATGTTTAAGGCGGGCCGCCTGCTGCCAGCTGGCCACGTGTTGGCCACCCCTGGTCTAGATAGTAAGAAGATTGGTAACATATTCGTCCTTGTTGTGTCTATTCTGGTATACTTTTTTTTCAATATTATTAAAACGCAATTAAATACATTTACTTGATTAAAACAGAGCAAGTACTTTATTAAATTCTACTAATTAGTCGTGGATAGAAAATATTTAATTTTAAACTAATATATTGTCTAAAAAAAAATGTGAAACATTTTAAAGAAAACTCTTAATGTAGAATATTTATGTTCAATATAACGCAATCTTTTGATATACTTAAATTAACAAAGATTTGATGAAAAATTAATTCGTAATCAAGACTTTTTACGAATTCTTTCATCAAAGTAGAAAGTGGTAACGAATTAGCAATTAAAAAAATATAATATGAGTTAAATTATTAAAAAAATATTAATGAAAGCCAAAGAACGTGTTTAATTGTTTCTAACTATTGGATTAATTTGTAAGAATTTAATACCGAATATTTTAATGGTCTAATAGAGAACTTTTGTCGTAAGAAATGCTATTATTTGTTCCTCAAAATTAATTCTTAAAACAAAACAAATAAACAATTCTTTTTAATGATTTATTAAGAAAAGTATGGGATCATAAACTACTTGTTAAAAGGAATAACAACATTAACTAAGATTAGAAAAATAATACAATGTATATATATTATCTAATGTTGATTTTCTAATGTCTGCATAGTAAACCTTTCGCTCAAAATTGAATTAACAATCCTTTATTCAGAACTTTCAATCAATTTTATTTTGCACAATTTGATTACTACAAAAGTTAGTCATACACTTGTTGTTAACATCCATATTGATTTTGTGACTTTATTAAATGTAGTATAAGTGAGAAAATATTAAAAGCGTATTGATTCCTTATAGTGTTGTAACTTAATTGAATTTGTTTCAGTCTTTCAAAGCAAATTGGTTTCCTTTATATAGCAGAATTATTTGACAGCTAAATTATATCTATTATGCTTCACAATTTAAAAAGAACTTACAATAATCCATAATACCCTTTTCAATTTATTGATGCGAAATTTGTTAACGCCACCTCAAACAGATGTAGGGTAAGAACGAAATATAACCATAAAATAAAGCAGTGTTTTTAATTATGCATACAAAAGCCTCTGATACAAACAAACTATAAGCCAAAAAACAAATAAGCCTCTAAAAATGAAAATCAAAAAGATTTTCAATCCTATAATGATTCTTTTCTTGCTGAGTTGTTTGGAACCCATTTACTCAAACAAAAAACGTTCCAGAATCTTTTTGATCATATTTCACGCCATTTTCTTAGAACTGTTTGCTGTTAGGATGTATTGTTTGATTTCAGAATTCATCGTGGGAAGACTTCTCAGTTTAATAGAGAAAATTATTTCCCTGATTATGTGGTGGTTTTGTTCGAATGAAAATGAAAAAATAACTGATTTGGTGGAGCAACTCGAAAATCTCAAGAAACGTGTTGATTTTCAAGAATCTCAAAGGATTATAAAAATTTCTAAAATCTCTGTGGCTGTTGTTATTATGGTAATGTGCTTTGTTCCAGCCATACGAACTTTATATTACACGTTGTCATCAAATGACAGGTATTCTTGTATATCCAAGATGATGGACAATTTGAAAACAGTTGGATTAGTCAGTGACTTTATTTACGAATTATCTAATACTTATATATACACTGTACCATCATATGCTGTCTGTGTCTTTTACACTGTATATTGTAAAACGTTTTCAGTTTTACTTCAGGATAACCAGCTCTCTATATCTGAAGCAGTTCAAGTCAAAGCAAAATGCGTTGAGATTTTCAAGAACTTCGAAAACACCTTTTCTTTTTTAATACTGGTTGTTTTCGCTTTCCTCTTGTGCAGTTTCTTCAAGATCATATTCTTGTTTGCTTATGGAATAAAGATAGCTTCCTATCCGCTTAATTACTTATAGATTTCACTTCGCATTCAGTTCTGGTGATTGCCATGGTGCTTTCGGCAGACAACATCCAGGAAAGAGTAAACCATATTAATCTCATGTTAGAGCCGAACAGTGCGATGGATTTGAGCAAACAATACTTGGACATACTCAAGAATCGAGCATCTCTGTCTCTCACAGGCTGGGGAATGTTTACTGTTCGAAAACCTTTACTTCTTTTCTATGTTAACTTGGTTATTCACTTATGCAGTTATAATATTGCAGTTCTTTTTACACACCTTCCAACTAAGCAAACATTTCTAAAATCTATAATTTATATTTAGAATAGATTATCTTTGCCTCCCACTGGTGGGGGGATGTTTTCAATTCAAAAACCTTTATTTATTTATTATTATTATTATTATTATTATTTTGGCTTGCTTATTCACTTATAAAAGCTTTATAAATGCAGTTGCTTACAACCTTCCAAAGTAGCAAACGTTTCTTAATGTGCACTGTATATTTACTCCCTTTTATTAAAATGCCTTTTATATTGGAACATCAAGAATCAAATTCACTAATAGTTAGCAACTTTGACAAAATTAACCTATCAACTATCGCATGGAAATTTAGCAAGCAGTCAGTTTAAACAATGTAATAAGGAAAATATATAAAAATATGTGCAACACAGAAAAAATTTGTGCTAATACAAACTATGTAGATAGATCACAATGAGCAAATTAAAAGAATTATGATACATTGATGCTGCATATTTTCTTTTTACTACTATTATAAATTGCAAAAATATGTTATTCATTAAAAATTGTTATTAATCACGCATTATGTTATTATTTTTTATGTTATTCATAAGCCCAGTACAGTTTATAGGATCCCATGCTATTAAAAATTAATAAATAATAATAATTCAAACAATAATTTAAATTATAATTGTTTTCAGAAAAAGAGATAAAAATACATTAACAAAGAATTGAAATGGAATAAACAACTTATAAATAACGTATAAAACCCCGATTCAAAATAATTCAGAATATATTGTAACACGGAACACATTTGCTTCGAAGACTTTCACATGAATATATGAAATAACACTGAACTTGTAAATGCCAGTAAATTAGCACTTACCATCTTCTATCGTATCCCTTTTGTATTAATTTCCATTATTAAAAAGAAATAAAAACATTTAAAGATCTTCACAGTATTGATTAATAAATGCTTCATTTTTTTATTACTAACTGAGATTGAGAGGGGCTATGAAAAATATAAATTAGGATTATTTATGTTATATGAAATTTGTGAAATATGTATTACCAAGCTCTTATTAATAGTCTTCAGCCAAATAAAGCCACGACCGAAAATGTATGAAATAGACGTTAAATAAATATAAATTTAAAATGAATAACCAAAGCAGTTTCGATATATTTGTCACTCATGAATCAATATTATTTCTCCAATGTTTATGTTTATCCGACATATAACTAAATAAAATTTTGCTTTCAGAGAAAATTCATACCATGCTACTAATGAAATATTTTATCATTACGTGGTATATTACGATTTTCTTTTTCAGCAAAATTTTCCACATTTTCTTTTTTTTGTGTATGTAGATGCAAGTTTAACAAAGTAAATATTTTTATTCTACTATATATTGTTACTTTTCTTATTTTTAACAGAACAACCATAACGTTTCAATTTTTTATTGTATTAAAATATATTACACAAACATTCAATGCTTACACAATGCTCAACACTTACATAATACATTACTAATGATTTTATTGAAATAAAATACATAATAATTTGTTATATATGGAATATCTGATGTGCATTTTAAAGCAACATTTCAAAACACTGTTCCAAAAACAATTTAATTCATGCACAATATATAACATTTTGAAAGAGGGATAATAGAGATGTATCAGAAGTAATTTAAATTTGCGATTTAGAACATTTCGTCCACCATTGTTAGAATAAATTACACATAGAAAATAAAAGAACTTAATTGCTTTAATTCCATTTGTTATTAGAACAAGATATATAAGAAAATTTATAAATGCATCACTTTTAACATCAAATAAGTAAGCAATGCTGCATCGATAAGTCTATAGTTCACAAATTTTAATGGTTTTACATCGGATGAAACTCATGCTCGTTTTACAATAAAAGTGTAGCGTGTTAGATCATATTTATTGATTTGCAAACCTAGGGTGACGATCTACACACACAAATGTCACGACATCATTAGTTATAAATTGATGCCATATAGAATAGAAAAACTAACACTGTTAATTCTTTTATCGCTAATGAATAAATTTACAATTTCGGACTCTATTTTTAAATCGATGCGGTCATTTGACTTCAAACGCTGATATCAATGATAATTTATTTCAGATAAGTAATATTATATATATTGATATTTTTTGATATTAGTGTGTAATAGATAAAATTGTAATTCAGAATTGCGCAAAATAATATAAATTCAAAACACAAAAATTGCTGGAATAGTGATTAATTACAAAATTTACTGAGAGTAACACAGCTTTCATAAATTACAGAACATCTGAAACTCGTGCTGATATGCTGAAATGCATGTAGATTTCGAAAATACTGAAAAAAATGACCACAAAATGTGGACTGATGTTGTAATAAACCTCAGTTGTCAGGTACTTCCCCCAAAGTTCACTCGAGATAAAGATATATGGGCCTGCAATAACTATTTGGTACCAAACAGCAAGTAATCTCAATCTCAGGAACTAAAAATCAAGTTGCATGCATCTTTATGAAGGAAGCTTTCGAAAATGATATTCACGCATCTTTATTAAGCAGAATTCTTAAAAGAATTATATTTTCCTTCTATAGCTATCAAAAAGGGTTTATTTCAGTATTTAAATAAAAAACATTCATCTCATAAACAATTTCTGTCTTTAATCCTTTCGAGAGTGTTATAAACCATTAATATATCGGATTTTAATTAAATTTGCTATTTAGTTAACCTCAAATTTTAAATCACTAGCATTAGAAACATTTCTTGCATCCTTTTGCACGTAACAAATATTTGTTTCCACATCATCTGACATACCGAAGAAAATAATTTAAAGTTTTCTTAGTTTAATACTTATTCTTTTTTTCCAGTTGCTTACTATTTCA
>BPLR01009398.1:0-58971 GCA_021605095.1 Caerostris extrusa | reverse complement strand
TACGTATTGCTCAAGCATTTTGATTATTTTAATTTATTTCCAGTTTCCATATTAGAGATGCTATTATTTCTGATCTATTGTTTTGCGGAACTATTATTTATTGTTTCCAGCTATTGTTTCTATCCAGACAAATATTATTAACTGGAAATTAATTAACTTCCATCTTTTATATCATAAGACGCTAGATGCAGCTTTTTATTGCAATGGATTCACAGATAAAGTCTCCTTTTATTGTGTGACAAAGATCTACAATAAAATGAGCTCTTTGGTGGTAAAATAATTGCAGGCAGTGATCGGTTTTTACCAGATGAGTAACCCTTACTAAGAACTACTTCTAACATCTCATTTCAATTATTCCTAACGTGTTCCAATGAATGAAATTCAATTTAAACAATTTGAACTAAAGGTCTTTGTTTAGAATTCTTTCACCTAATTATTGCATTTAAACATTTTTTTTTTTTTAAGATTTTTATTCTTCATCTAAAATGCATAATCATATTTCAAAAACAGTGCAATTTTCATAGCTCTGATTAAATTTTATCTTTTTAAGAAATTGAATTTTATTTTTCTATATTTGTATGCCAAGTTAGTACTTAACTTTACATGATACATAAATTTTAATTACAATAATATATAATGCAAAACAATAATCTTGTGGTAGCAGTATTTTTTTTTACCTTTTCTAATCAATAAATCAATTAAAAAATTATTTTTTAAAAAGTTCCTTTTAAAAAATTGATTATTTTTTAATTTCAATAATATATAATGCAAACAATACCTTGTGGTAAGCATTTTTTTTTTTTTTTTTTTTTTTTTTTTTACCTTTTCTAATCAATAAATCACTAAAAAATTTTTAAAAAGTTCATAATCAATTTTGACACACATAAATAATTTTAAGGTAATTATTATAAAAAATAATGTTAATTTAATTATTTAATTGATTATAAATATTTTTTAATTTATAACATAATTATTTAAAAAGATTTTTTTTTATTAAATTATCATATTTCACTTTTTTAAAAATTTGTAAAACAAATAAGCCATTAAATATATGCTTAATAAATTGAATCAAAATAATATTAGAAATGTACTGCGGTACTTCTTTGTTTTCTATTATTCATTTAAAGTTTCTTTTAAGTTGTTTTATCATTTTATCTGTGCTCAACATTAACGAAAACAAATGGAGGAAAAAACTAGAATATGCATATGCTTTATTCTGCACTAACTAAAAACCATCATTATATAGAAAACATTTATTATCTGTAAATAGTATGGCATATGCATATTCCAGAGCAATAGTTTAAATTGCTACAGAAGACAAAATAACTTCAAACGAACAAAACTCGGTAAACAACTTGCATAATAAAATAAACTTATTAATATAAAGTAAATTTTAATTTAAATACTTAAATGATTTGTACAATATTTTTAATTCCCTATAACATATAACTATTTAAAGAATATTTTTTTAATTTAAGTTCCTATTTGGGTTTTAAAAACTTGTAAACATACAAATACCATATACTATAGTTTTAATATACGATAGTCTTAATATAATACAGTATAATATACTATAGTAGAATATACTTTAGTCTTAATAAAGTCCTTCCCAATATTGTTAGGACATTACTACATAACACATTATTTTTTTATTTTCTGTTTAAAGTAAAGTTGTACCTATCAATGCAGCTAAAATTGTGGAATACATAAAACAAATGAAAAACACAAACTAAAATTTACATATGTTTTATTCTGCAGTAACTAAAACCACTTATATGGGAAACATTTATTACCTAGTAAAAATATGCATATGCATATTTCGAGCAACAGTTTAAATTGCTACAGAAGACAAATAGCTGCAAATGAACAAAACACGAAACAACTTGCATACTAAAATGAACTACTTCAGAAAAATGTCTGCCAAAATTCCTGCTGAGAAGAACCATTTTCCCAAAGAAAAATATATTTACTGCTATTTTTTATTTTTAAATTTTTCGTCTTCTATATTCCAAGATCATTTTTCTTCCTTCTTTCCACTGTCCAATTAACATGAACCCCAAACAATCCCCCCGTTTATTAAAGCGAACATTCCATGCAGACAACACCAACGTATTAAGACCTACCATTCTCGCTGAAATAACATGACGATCTTTTCAAAACGAGAATCTCTTTTTAATTTAGGCACTCGAAATGGCGAGAAACTACCATTAAACGGGGAGACATTACGTTCGGGTATTTGTTCCACGAAACATTGGTGTGGATGAAAACGGGGAGCAAACAGACATCATTAAAATTTAAACAAAGCATTCATGACTGGGTGTATTGTTGGTGGTGTATTGTAAAATTGTTGGAAAAATGACTCCTCTGTGCTGTCTGCTAGTGAAGTGGAACAAAAAAAAAAAAAGTAACAGTCTTAGTTTTCAAGCACGTCTTTTGTTAAGGTTATTTCGCTAGTGAATCAAATAAAGCACTTAAATGTGGAATTACCATTCTTTATTCAGATTTAACATAATTTCAGATGCTTTAAGCGTCTTTAAAGCAATATATCACTCAATTACAAGATAGGTGAGAAATTATTTAAATGGTGTTGCCAATAGTGAGGCTTAGATATTGTTGGAAATTTTAAAAATTGACATGTCTAGGTAGTAGAGTAAGATTAATTGTAAAAAAAAATTTTTTAGAATTTTTGTGTTATAAATTTATAATATTTCACATTTTAAAATTTGTAAATAAATAAGTATTATATTCTTAATAAATTGAATAAAAATAATATTAGAAATTTACTGTAATTACTCCCTTTTTTTTTATTTTCCATTTAATGTTTCTTCAAAGTTTTACCATTTATCAATGACTAAAATTGCGAAACATGTAAACAAAGGGGAAAACAAACAAATTGGAATGTACATATGCTTTATTCTGCAACTAAAACCACTTATATGGGAAAACAATTATTATCTTGTAAAATAATATATTCCGAGCAACACTTTAAATTGCTACAGAATACAAATAGCTGTAAACGAACAAAAACTCGAAACAACTCGCATACTAAAATAATTACTTCAGAATAATGCGTGCAAAATAATGTTAGATTATTAAATATTGTTAGACAATTTTTGAAAATTGACATTTCTAGGTTAAAAAAAATTGTTGAATGTTTTGTATTTTATATATTGAATATAACTTCTATAACTTGATTTTGTAATATAAATACTTGAAATACTTTTAAAACTTGAATTTGTAATTTGAATGTGGTTTTTCTTTCATTGTTTGGAACAATGCTTTTGTATATGCAAAACTCTCAAATTTTCAAAGTGTAGATGCTAAAAAGAATATATCTTGACAATAATCGTAATGTTGAAAATAAAAAAAAAAAAAAAAAATTAAAAGATTATTTAATATGAATACGGAATAAATAAATAAATACTTGATGAAAATTATCAAAATTAAAAAAAAATATTCATTTAATGAATAAAATTCAGAATGCAACCTTCAATATAAACGCAATTTAAACCTGATTTGTATCCATGGCTGTAAACATTGAAAAAAAAAACGATTTATGCACAATACATATTTTCAGTATGTCCCAGAAATGTTTGATGAGTCAGAAACAGCTAAACACTCCACTGATTTTAGTAATTACAGATAATTTTCCTTGGTTGATACCAAATTTTTGTGATTAACGCCAAGCGTTTTATTGATTTTGATGCCAGACAGACTTCGATCTGGAGTCTTTTACTGATATGATATCAAACTTTTAAACTTTTTCTATTTATGCCATATTTGAACTACTTATTAATATTATCTTTTTCCATTTATTATGAGGTAAAAAAATAAACATTCACTTTAAGGCTTATAATTGATTTTAATGACATTAATATTTGTCATTAATTTTATTTAGAATATATCTTGATTTGAGATTGATTTTATGCAAATTATTATTTGGTGCAGCTACTCACTTAACCTGGCATGTATACCATAAATAAAACTTACCTAGTTACCAGAACAATAATTGATTTTTAAATAGCAGTTGCTAAAACACAACGTAATTAAGTTGAAGAACAAAAATAACAATTACAAGTCATACCAAAAACAGAGTGGACATGTTTCAATTTTCTTCATAAAAACTGAATATATAATATATTTTGCTTTAAAAAAAAATTCGTTTTTCCTAATATGTTTTATGTTAAGGATATCAGATACTGACAAAGAATTACAGCCTTTGTATATAGAACTATATTTAGTATCCAGTAAATCCAGCGGAAGTTAGTGAGCACATGATAATGTATTTTTATTATTTCGAATTCTTTATGTTAACTATCCAAAGGAAAGTATTATCTGTTGAATCGTAGCTTACTTCTTCGATAATGAATTAACATTAAATTTTCCACTGCATTTAATGTTGACTAAAAGATTGCAAATTATTCTGCTTGATGTAGTTGTTTGTCCTAAGATAGAAAAATTAGGGAAAGATAAACAAAAAATATTTATAATGTGCTTATCTAAAATAGCCTTTAGCATTAAAAGTAATAATTCTATGTCGTCTGAATAGCTTTTTAATTAGATTTACCGTCTGGAAAAATTGCTAAAGTAATTACGTTCTATTTAGAAATAATTACGACTATTCAGACAGATTACTGCGCATTGGCAAATACAAATTAGTGCAGTGATAGATTGGATTGCCAATCTTCGTTGGCTCGTTTAGAGCTATATTTAACTGACACCAACATTTAACAATTAATTAAACTATTATATTGGTTAACATAATGTCCAACAAATCTCAAACTGAAATTACAGGTTTGAACTTCAGACATGAGATTCACTTAATAACTGAGAGATAATTTTGTCCAATGTCGATTTTAATTAATGTTTCTAAAATTAATTCTGTGATAGTTATTTCAATAACAATTACAAAATAATTGCTTAGTATTTAAATAAAAATTATAAGTCTTATATATCAATAAAAACTCTTGCTTATTATTTTTTTTTACAAATTTGTTATATACATACATGATATAAATATATATTGAAAAGTTAAAAAAAAAAATATTAAATACAAGTTAAAAACTATTTCTTGCGCTTTAGTATCAATAATAATTACTTTAAGAACAATTACTTTAGTATACTTCCTTTTTAATATCAAGTATTATATCAAGTAATTACCATAAGAAATAATTTAATTATAAAATTTTATAATTAGTTTATTTTCTTCTGGCATGATAATTTATATAAAATTCTTTCTACATGCAGCATAAAATTAAGTTGCTTTTTCATTAAATATATATTTATTTATGCAAGATATTGAAAAAGAAAAAAAATATTTTTAAGTTATCATAAAAAGTACCTTGAATCCTAAGTTTTACGAGTTTAATTCAATGATTCCTTAAAAATAAATTAATACATAATAAATGTATATGCATTTATTATACTGATTTATGAATGCCATAAAAGAAATGCATTCAATTTTTATTATATCAGAAAAATAAATAATTAAGTTGAACTCTAGGAAAAATGAAAAATGAAAAAAAAATTAAAATAAATAAACTGCAATTCTGGAAAAAAATGAATTATAATCATTGAAATAAAAGAGCAATAATTCTGGAAAAAAAAACAATAATTATGGTTAAAAAAAAAAAAAAATGTTTTTTTTTTATTTATTTTTTTTTTTTTGCTAGAAATTTTTTAGAATTTGTGAGCCTCAAACCATCAATCTATCGATGTTGAAAGATATATCTTCAAACAAGAACATTCCAATTAACTGCTCTGCACTTGCGTGTCGTTTGACAGAAAAGCAGTAATAACCACATTTTAATATTTCAATTAGCTTGTAAGAATATCAGTAATATGTCAGTTATGCTGTATTTTTTTAATTTAACATTTTCTTATTAGTTACTTTTCTATAAATAAATCTTAACTGTCCAACTGCGCATTTAAATAAAAGAAACACATTGATACACAAAAGACATTTTTATACTTGAGGGGGATTTGTAAAGCACATATATTTACATATTTTTGGTCATTACTTATTTTAATTTTTTTGTATACAAACATATGGCAGTAAATGTGCTGGACTGACATCGTCACCTATGGAATCTGAGATGACAATAATAAAATTTAAACTAGGTAATGAACTGGCACGCAATAGTAAATGTTTCTGAAATATCGTTTATCTACGTAAATGTCTGTCCTACGTTTGTTTTGTGTCTGTATATCGTCTCCATTAATACTAGAGAATCCGTGTTAAAAGCGAAATGTTTAAAGTCTGGGACGTCAATTTATTGGAGTGATATCCTATATACTTGTCTCCCATACTTGCGGCCGAGTACGGAGAAGACAGACAACCTTCAGTGGCAGACAGAAAAAAAGTATGATTTTTAGTTCTAATGTAAGAGTATATGGATCTTCAAGGTCAATTTACGTTTGATTGCCGATTCTTCCTGAATTGAATAGTTCATTTAGTCTACCAGACTGAGTTCTTCTAATTTATATATTTCCTTGTAAACTATTACTGTTTGCTGTGTGACACAAAAAAATGTATTTCGCTTTACTCTACTCTGAAATGACAAAAGTCATGGGAAAACTCTTAATATCGTGTCGGCCCTCCTTCGCCCGGCGAAGTGCAGCAACTCGACGTGGCATGGACTCAACAAGTCGTTGGAAGTCTTCTGCAGGAATATTGAGCCATGCTGTCTCGATAGACGTCCATAATTGTGAAAGCGTTGATGGTGCAGGATTATGGGCACGAACAGACCTCTCGATGATGTCCCATAAATGCTCGGTGGGGGATTCATGTCGGGCGATCTAGATGGCCAGATCATTCGTTGGAATTGTCCAGAATGTTCTTCAAACCAATCGCGAACAGTTGTGGCCCGGTGACATGGCGCATTGTCATCCATAAAAATCCCATCGTTGTTTGGGTACATGAAGTCCATGAATGGCTGCAAGTGATCACCAAGTAGCTGAACATAAGTATTTCCAGTCAATGTTCGGCCCAGTCGCACCAGAGGACCAGGTCCATACCATGAAGAAACAGCCCACACCATTACGGAGCCACCACCAGCTTGAACAGTGCCTTTTGACAGTTTGGGTCCATGGCTTCGTGGGGTCTGCGCCACACCTCGAACCCTACCATCAGCTCTTACCAACTGAAATCGTGACTCATCGGACCAGGCCACGGTTTTCCATTCATCTAGGGACCAACCGATATGCTCACGTGCCCACGAGAGTCGCTGCAAGCGATGTCGTTCTGTCAGTAAAGGCACTCTCGAGTCGGTCTTCTGCTGGAATAGCCCAAGAAAGCCAAATTTCTCCGCACAGTTCTAACATACAAGTCCCTTGTACGTCCCACATTGATTTCTGCAGTTATTTGACGCAGTGTTGCTTGTCTGTTAGAATTTACGACTCTTTACAGACGTCGCTGGTCTCGGTCGTTAAGTGCAGGCGGTCGACCACTGATCTGTCCATGGTGGGATGTTATGCCTGAAATGTCATACTCTCGGCACACTCTTGACACAGTGGATCTGGGAATGTTGAATTCCCTAACGATTTCCGAAATGTCATGACCCATGCGTCTAGCTCCAACTAACATTCCGCGTTCAAAGTCTGTTAATTCCCGTTGTGCGGTCATCATCACGTCGAAACCTCTTCACATGAATAACTTGAATAGAAATGAAAGCTCTACGAAAGCACTGCGCATTTATACCTGTTCTACGCGATGCTACTGCCATCTGAAAATTTGCATATTGCTATCCCATGACTTTTTCACTTCAGTGTATATATTTGGCATTTGGCACATTAATTCTAAATTATTATTATTGATATTATCTTTGTTTCAATAATATGTATGCTGTGCTAAAAATGAAAACAAAACATATGCTAAAGATGATAATAACGTTTAAAACAAAATTTATTTCTTGAATATTTATTCAACGAAACGTTTCGATGAGTCAGGCTGTCTGGTAAATCGCCAGTTTAATTGAGAACTTTAAAAAAGGAAGGGTTTGTATTGTCTTTTTTATGTTAACGCAAGTTATCTTTATTATCTATTGTGAAATCTAATATTCTGAGTGATTTCAATAATATAATAAATGATTCTAAACTGCTACATTGATATTTAGAGTTTTTATTTGAGCACAGAAATATTTATTTTTTTTATTAGTTAGCAAGTTTTGTGGCATTAAAAGTTATTGAAATTCAAAACACTTAATTATTAGAGCTTTTCAGGATATTATTTTTTTTTCTTGAAATTGGGAATTCTCTAAAATACCACCGACATCATGTCTTTTTTTGTCATCAAGAATGGAGAATCTCAAAATCTCAGCAGAGAAATTGAGTTGATACAAAAACTTAAATGCAATTGAGCTTAAAATTTTGATAAGGTATCAGTTAAATTGGGAAGACTTTACAAGGAAAGTTAATTAAAAGGAATGTTACAAAATATAACAGAAGAACATGTAGCACTGAACAAACTAGCAAAACATCAAGCTGGAAAGAATTTTGAATTAGAAAAGTTATGATTGGAACTCAAATGTCAAAAAGAGTGGCGCTCTTCTTACTGCTGCCTCTCCAATTTGAGTTGAAGAAACTTATTCCTAATTTTAACCCAAAGAGGACGATATAGCCCTTTTTCTCAATCTCTTTAAGAGGCATCTTAAATTTTTAAAAGTACCTGAGAGTAAATGGGTTGTTTACCTCAACGGGTCTTTTTCCAAGTGATTCAGCTAAAAAGTCCCTTTTATCCATGAATTTGTTGTCAACCACATATTTATACATTTTCGGTCATCTTATTTTAATCTATTCTTTTTTTTTTTGAAATTTAACTGAAGGTAAAATTTGAGCATTGCAGAAATTATATAAAAATTTTAATTTTCTTTCTGATAGTGACATATTTATTCTTTTAAAATGAAAAAATATTTGAAAAAAATTTTAGATATTTTATTAAGTTTTCAAAATGTGGACTGACATTAAGCAGAAAAGTTTTTTCACTAAATTTTTAGCTCATTAAAAAGTAACTCTTTTAATATTAAAAAAATACTTTTGCATATTTATTTTGGAAAAATAAAAACGACTGTTGTTATACAAATCATGAAAGAGCATTTAAAATATTGTTTATGAATAAGATATTAAAGCTATGCAATGACTTTTATTTCATTAGTTATACAACATGAATTTTTTTTTTTAATATTATAAGAAAGATGATTAAAAAGTTTTCATATGAAACATTTTTAAAAGTGTTTAAAAAAATCAACTGTCGTATTTACCCTCTAGAGTTTCTATGCACGAATTTAGTTTTCAACGTTATTTTTTTTTTTTATTTATCAGTCCTTTACTGAATATAAATTTTGAAAATTTTCTTTATAGTAAATATTTTAAAAGGAGGAACAACGGTTTAATTCTCATCAATCTTCTAACTCAGTCCTTTATTTTTATTTAAACTTATTGAAGATAACAACTAAACTATTGCTTTTTAGTAATGATTTATTATTGTTTCAATGACAAATGTTTAAAAGATTGTGTAGACATTTATATCGCTATTCTATTGCTATTTCGCTTCAATTTCAAAATTAACTTATAATTTTTCTAAAAGCTTAGATATTAAATGAAAGATACATATTTTCTTTTAAATATTTCAAACTTCTAAAATCATTTAAAAATATTTCATTTATAGTAAATCAAAATTCTTGCTAAAGGATTTAAATTTTGTTCCGATAAAATTCTACGCAGAATTTTAGAGGAAAATGAATAAATTTACAAATGTATATATATTTTAAATGGGTCAAATCCCACATTCTCGTATTTATCAATAACCTTTAAGGTTTTCTCTGATATTAACTATTTTTTATCGCAACATATATTTAAACATTTTCATGTTAATTAATTCAATAACGGTCTTATCATAATAATGATAATATGTATCAAATTTTAGGCAACATTGCTAACTAATATATTGGCTACTGCAAATATAAGATACAGTTAGTTTTCAACTATTACATCAACCAGATATAAGTACTACTGAAAATCTGTCTGGAAAGTTTGGATTTTAGTGCTGGCACCAAATCGATTTGATATGTGTGTCATATTGTGCAAACATTTACATAAATCGAAACGAATCATGATCTCTGATTCACATATGTATTCCGGTGCCTTCAAGTCATAAATTGAATAGTGACTTCAGTGTTTTCCAATAAATGCGCGTTCACATTTTGAGGAACAATAATATCACAAAAGTATATTGCTTTATACCAGTTATTATTAGCAAGCATATCTGTTAAAATATTAAAAATTTTAGAATAACATTTTATCATAAAAGTTATTAAAAAATTAAACTTTGTGATTGATACTGTAAAAGAGGCACAGAATCTAAAGACAAAACTTTTGAAAAACTTGCATAACAACACTTTGCAAAGCATACATTACATCATGGTTTTTCATGGGGCCAGCATAATGTTTTATTGCTTATTTAATATCGTAATGCTACAGCAAATATCTAAGCAGGTTGATAAATAGTTCAGTAATCATCAAACAAAAAGATAAATAGATAAATGAATCCAAACGAACAATTTTCGTGTTCATGGCAGGGGACGAGCAGGATAAATTAACAGGCCAGAAATTCAAAATTCATTCTGCTGGGCTCAATAAGAAGAATATCTGACTTTCTTATTCCATGGTTGGTGGAGAGGAGTTGATTCCAATTATGGTATCAAATACAACTGCTGTTCAAGATGCTCCATGTTATAAACTCTAGGTAAGTATGAATCTACAAATGATCCCATATCAAAATGCCACGAATATGAGATCAAACAAATTTTATAATAATTTTCAAGATTATCGATTTCTCTAAATTTTTTTTTTTTTTAATTATTCCAATTGTCTCACAAAAATATCAGAAAATTCGTCAACTTAACATTCAGGTATAATATCCGTAAACTGTTTTGCTTTTATATCAAAAAATTACGCATAAGCTGTAAATCATCTAGCAATAGATATCACTGAAACTGCAAAACTGTTTGGGAGAACTTGAATTTTTTTATATCTTACCCAAATTTATTTTTATTTTTTTTTTTATTTATTATAATTTTTTTCCAAAAACAAGTACCATCAAGAAATGATTGTAAATCAACAAACGAACTTTACCATCAGTTATCTTCAAATAAGCTGAAATTGCACGCCGGAGAAAAACAGTACCAAAAATTTTATATCATGCAAAATAGCCTACTAACACTGCACTGTTAGTTAAAAAATATATAAATAAATAAATATATTTTAACCATTACCACTACTTGTATATTAAGATTGTTTTTTGCTTTACTTTCACATAATTCTACATCGAATTTTATATAGATTGATTAAGATTTTGCATATGTGTATTTTGCATCTATATATATATGCTCATTTAAAAATATTTAAATCAATAAGCTATAATAAATTGTGAAACATGTATGTTAAAAAATATTAATTACCGTATCATTTACAATAATTAATTTCTAATATAATTAAAGCAATAATTCTTAAAGTTAACAAGCGATTTTAAGTACTTTTTCATGTACTATAAACATTCCCAAATATTACCATGCATCAAACTAGTTTGATAAATAATATATATAAATGACACATTTACAAGCATGCACATAGCACAATATACAAACCATAACACTTTTAATAATACACATTTTATAAACGCTTAGAATACGGAAAAATCAGAGATAATGTATTGAATTATAGATTATGTGGTACGTTCATATTCCATGCAGACGCATCGCTAACTCAAGTGTAATAAATTGACTCTTCCTTTATCATATAAACTTCTGTTTAAATAACGTCAATATATATTATGTATATAGTTCGAATAATTCTTATTTGATTTTCTGTTTAGTGTAACGCTTCCTTAAAACTCTTCCTTTATTTTAATAAAACTTGACAACAAAGGATTTTATAAATGGCTACATATTTTAAAGTGTATATATATATTAATATATTTACTACATAAAATATGATTTATTTTCAATCATTTAAGTCCCAGGTTGCGTGTTATTTACTTTCAATTACCATGTTAGAGCCCTAAGTTCAGAGTTTCGCACAGGGATGACGTTAAGAAATATTGTGGACAAACATGTCAGAAATTGTGTTATTATTAGAGATTATACATCACAATAATTAATTTTAATGCCAGCAGTTATCACAAGGCAAAAATATTTTTGACAATGAAGATAATGTGTTTTGTGCCATATAAAAAGAAATAGAATATAAAATATAATCTTTGTTTTTCTGTTTTAACTTGAAAAAAAAATGCAGCTGAAGTTCTTCATTTGCTTGAGAAGGCTTACGGTGAATATGCGCCATCAAATACTATGTGTGAATATAGGTTTAAACTCTTCAGAAATGGCGTTTTTAAAGCTGACGGTTAGGTACGTTCCAGATGAGGAGTTGCTGAAACCGGGTCAACTGTCAATGTGCATAATTATAGAGAACAACTAATCATTTGAACCATGCATAGCTTGAAAAATGTCAGAATGGGACGCTAGACACAAGCGAGTGATATTGCAGTACGACAACATTACGTGCCCTTGCACTTCCAGCATCCAGGACGCCACTGAAAGGGGATCTGCTACCACACCCGCAGTGTTCTCCGGATATGGCGCCTTCTCATTGTCAATTGTTCAGGTCTATGTCCATGACTTGTCTGGGCTACACATGGTCAATTCTGAAGTACAAAATTGGATGGATGAAAGGGTTTCGATCCAAAGATGCTTCGTTTTATTCTCACAGAATTCATCACAGAAATATAATTTACAACTCATGTACCAGATGGAAAATCGTTAAATTAATTAACTTTTTAGAAGGAAATGAATAGAAATCATTACACTTGAAACACAAATTGAACATTTTGTTCCCATTATATCACCCTCAATGCAATATTTCATTCCTCCTGGCATGAAAGCCGTCATAATATTTTGTATTCAATGACATACTTTCTTTTTTTTTCACAGGTTTATCATCATTAGTTATTCCTTCATCATTGCATACTTCCCATTTTACTTATGCATATGTTAGCTTTTGTTGATTAATAGCTACTGTTGTGTACGTTACCATATCATTTTTGTTTTTGTATTATCTCTAGTTGTACTTAGGTAATCTGGAATTGCAGGCTTTTTTTCCACCCTCATCAATTTTAACTGGTGAAGAGCTACTCAGGCCTGGATGCAAGGGCGAATTATGGGTAAAGTAAGGTAAAATTGTACACCTAGTAACATGTTATTACTCAAACTGAACATAATTTCACCATTATAATAACAGCAAACCAGAAAATTTAACGTATACAAACTGCAGTAATATATCATTGAAAATTAGTAAAACTGTAAACAGTCCGGAAAAAAATTGAAATTTCCATAATATTACCAAATAATTTTAATATGGCTCGTCTCTCAATTTAGCATATCCCACATATTTTAAGGTTCGGACATTACCTTAGAATATTTATCATTTAAAATATAATATATGTAATGTTAATTACACTTTCCATAAATTAAGGATAATGAAGTTCAGGCAAAGAAAGAGACAGAAGCAAAACAAATTTGGCTTATTTCTAAAGTCTATTTATTAAACAAACGATAAAGAGCAAAAAAGATGCTATATGTTTGACATAATTAATAAAAATTGCGATTTTTACTCACTGGAGCAAATTTAAAAAAAAAGAACCTATTTACAAAAAACAGTATAACATGGTTAGTATGATGGTTAATATGGAGTATGTCTCCCGGACGATGCAATACAGGCCTTACAATGCCTAGGCATGCTGAGTATCAAATAATCAATCTGATCTTGGGGAATATTACACCACTCATCAAGCAATGCCCTCCGAAGTTCCGGTTGACAGGTGGGAGGGTGTTGACGGGTTGCAATTCGTCGGCCAAGCATATCCCACACATGCTCTATTGGATTCAAGTCCGGTGAGTATGCTGGCCAATCCATACGCGTGATATCCTCCAATTGAAGGCATTCGTCTGCAATGTTTGCACGATGAGGATGGGCGTTGTCATCCATAAACAGAAATTCAGCACTCATGGCGCCCGAAACATGTTGTTCCAGAATGACATCCCGACAGATGTGGCCTGTCATCCTTACACTCTGAACATGCAGGTCAGTTCTGGAACCAAGAATAATTCCTCCCCAAATGAGCCATCCTTAACCACAGTAACGATGTCGTTCAATGGTGTTCTCTTGGTGGTAACGGGTACCTGGCGCTCTCCATATGAAAGTCCGGCGAGATTCAGAGTGCAAACTAAACCTGGACTCGTCGAAAAACATCACACAAGACCACTGTTGCGGTGTCCACAATGCATGCTCTCTACTCCAGGTTAATTACAGGCTACAGTGAGTTGCGGTAAGTGAAACGCATCTTACAGGCCTACGAGCATATAGACCACTGTGCCCTAAGCGTCTGTACACGGTCTGCCTTGAAACTGTCGTAGCGGTAGCTGAAGAGAGCTGACGAGACAGGTCTGATGCTGTGCTCCGTCTGTTTCTTTTGGCAGTAACTGCTAAATACCGGTACTCATTCGGCGTGGTAACTCGGGGGCGACTTGTGCTGTAACATCTACTCACATTACCATCCTCTTGGAATTGTTGCAAAAACCAGAAGATGACACTCTGGGCGATTCCAAGTTCCGCGGATACTTGCAGCTGGTTACGTCCAGTCGTCCGATAATTCTACCACGTAAAATTCATCCAAATGCTTCCTTTGTGCCATAACTATGCGGTTATGGCACTGAAAGGCCTTTAAAGAGCTTGTGAACAATTTTACTTCTTTGCCACCATTCCTTATATACCCCTCTCTTACACTTTCGTCATTGTGACGTACTATCCGTATGACGTACTATGACGTAATTTGCATATTCTTCTTCAAGATGTGTGTGATAATTCTACAGGTGAAATTTTTATTTTAGAGTTCAATTTTTGTGTGATTCTGAATTATCCTTAATTTATGGACATGAGTGTATTTTAATTTATTTTCCAATTTAAATATTAGAAATGCTATTATTTCGATCTATTGCTTTACGAAACAATTATTTATAGTTTTTCGATCTATTGTTTCTAGCCAGACATGCAGTATTAACAAGACATTAATTAATTTTCCCCTCCATATCATAAGATAGTAGATGTAGCTTCCATTGTAATTGAATTCACAGGGATAAAATCTCATTTTATTTTAGATCATTTCTTCTCTTTTTAACTGGTAAATAACGGCCGTGATCTGGTATTGCCAGACGTCTACCATTACTAAGGGCCATTTCTAAGAGCCCATTTCAAAATATTCCTAGCCAGTTTTAATGAATGGGCGATTTAAGCTATTTGAACTAAAGGTCTTTGTTTAGAATTCTTTTATCTCAAACATCTAAATATATCATTTAATCATTAAATGAATAATATCTTTATTCTTTATCTAAAATTCATAGTTTTTTTTATTTTTCAAATACAGTGCAATTTTCAATATGCTGGTCAAATTTTATCTTCTTAAGGCACTGCATTTTTAACTAATATTTATTATTTGTATGCAAACTTAATGAAATAAAATATAACTTTTAAAATATATAAAATATTTATCATAATTATTAATTACAATAAATATATAATGTAAATAATAATTTTATGTAAAACATTTTTTTTTTTTATTTTTTTTCTTTTTCTGAAAAATAAATAACTTTAAAAACACTTTTAATAATCAATTAAAAATTAATTAATATTTAGTTAATTTTAATTTAATTGATTTGTACAATATTTTTAATTTATATTACAAAAAGGGCCGGATTGGACGAGTGGTCAGAGCTCCGTACCTCCGGTATCAGGTTCAAGTCCAGGTGGTGCCATGGATGCTTGTAGTGGTTCGGAATTAAACCGTAAATCCCACTCTAATTTGATCGTAGAGTGCTGCGGCGGCATTATTACTACACGTCCGTAGCTTATCTTCAAGTTACAAGTGCCTCCCGGGTAGTGCTAAGTGAGTAACGTCGGTACAGCGCTTGTCTTAAGGCATCCAAGACAGCTGTCTAAGTGTTTAAAAGCAGCATTAGAGCAAAAAAAAATTCTGTAACATGTAATTATTTAAAGAGAAATTTTTGTGTTATTAATTTATCATATTGCACTTTTTAAAAATTTGTAGACAAATAAAGCGTAAAATATATTCTTATTAGATTGCATCAAATAAATATTAGAACATTAGTAAATTGAAGTTTTTTTTTATTATCCATTTAAAATTCTTTTAAATTTTTTCCATTTATCTGTGGATAACATTAAAGAAAACAAATGCAGGAAAAACTAGAATATACATATGCTTTGTTCTGCACTAACTAAAACCACTTATATGAGAAAACATTTATCATCCAGCAAAACATATGCATATGCATATTCCTAGCAACAGTTTAAATTGTTACGGAAGACAAATAGCTGCAAACGAACAGAACTCGAAACAACTCGCATACTAAAATAAACTACTTCAGAACATTGTCTGCAAAAGTTCCTGCTGAGAAGAACAATTTTCCGTAAATAAAAACTTTTTTTTTACCGCCTCTACTGCCTCTTTTTTTTTTTAAATTGTTCGTCTTCTATATTCCAAGATCATTTTTTTCCATCCTTCTTTCACAATGTCCAATTAACATGAACCCCAAACAATCCCCGTTTGTTAAAGCGAAGATTCCACGAAAACAAACACCAATGCATTAAGACCTACCATCTTGCTGAAATAACATGACGGTCTTTGCAAAACGAGAATCTCTTTTAATTTAGGCACTCGAAATGGAGGGAGCTACCATTAAACGGGGAGACATTACGTTCGGGTATTTGTTCCAAGAAACATTGGTGTGGATGAATATAAACTTGGAGCAAACAGACATCATTAAAATTTAAACCAAGCATTCGTGACGGGTGTATTGTTGGCAGTGCATTGTTGAGGGCTGGAAATTGTAGGAAAAATAAGACTCCTCTGTGCTGTCTGCTCGTAAAGTGGAACAAAAAAGTAACAGTCTTAGTTTGCAAGCACGTCTTTTGTTAAGGTTATTTCTGAAACAGAATAAAGCACTTAAATGTGGAATTACCATTCTTTATTCAGATTTAACATAATTTCAGATACTTTGAGTGTCTTTAAAACAATATCACACTCAAATACAAGATAGGTGAGAAATTATTTAAATGATGCTGGTTATATGAATAGGGTGGCTTAGATATTGTTAAACAATTTTTAAAAATTGACATTTCTAGTTTAAAAATTATTGTTGAAACTTTTGTATTTCGAATATTGAACATAACTTCTATGACTTGGTTTTGTATTTCAAATACTTGAAATACTTTTTAAAACTTGAATTTATAATTAAAATTGGGTTTTTTTTCATTGTATTTTTTTTTGTATACGCAAAACACTCAAAATTCTCAAAGTCTATATGCTAAAAAGGACTGGACAACAATATTGACGGTGAAGTTAAAAAAGGTAAAATGTTCATTTCATCTGAAAGTCAAATAATTAAATAAATATTTGATAAAAATTATCAAAATTTTAAAGATGCATAATTTAATCAATAAATTTCAAAAACCCACCTACAATATTAAAGGAATCTAAACCTGAATCTTAATGCACATCTGTAAACATTGAAGAAAATAACCTATTTAACCACAATACATTCTTACACGATGCCCAGAAACGTTGGATAACATTTCTAAGGTATCGTGCTATAATGTATAAATGTTGTAAAATATTTTTTTTTTTTTATTTTTTTTTTTTCTAATCAATACATAAATGAAAAACATTTTTTATGATTACTTTTAATACAAATAAATAACAAATCTCAACAAAATTCTCCAATTGTATACATTTAAAAAAGGAAAAAAAGAAAGTAAAAATAAATAAATTTAAAAAGTAATTACTATAAAGTTAATTTTAATGTAATTGTTTAGTTGATTTGTATAGTATTTTTAATTTATATAATTTATAATTATTTAAAGAGTAATTTATTTTATTAAATTATCATATTTCACGTTTTAAAAATTTGGAAACAAATAAAGTATATAATATATTCTTAGTAAATTGCTTCCAAATATTATTTGAACATCATAACATTACTATTTGTTTTTTTTTATTTCCCATTTAAAGTAAACTTTTAACATTTATCAATGGCTAACATTGTGGAAGACATACAACAAACGGAAAGTAAAAAAACTAAAATGTACATATGCTTTATTCTGCAGTAACTAAAACAACTTATATGGGAAAACATTTATTTTCTCGTAAAACATATGCATATGCATATTCCGAGCAACAGTTTAAATTACTACAGAAGACAAACAGCTGCAAACGAACAAAACTCGAAACAACTCGCATACTAAAATGAACTACTTCAGAACATTGTCTGCAAAATATCCTGCTGAGAAGAACAATTTTCCCTGAAGAAAAAATTTTTTACCGCTTCTACTACCTATTTCATTTTTAAATTGTTCGTCTTCTATATTCCAAGATCATTTTTTTTCTTCCTTCTTTCCCATTGTCCAATTAACATGAACCTCAAACAATTCCCCCGTTTGTTAAAGAGAACATTCCACGATAAACGAACACCAACGCATTAAGACCTACCATCTCGCTGAAATAACATGACGGTCTTTGCAAAACGAGAATCTCTTTTTAATTTAACACTCGAAATGGAGGAAACTACCATTAAACGGGGAGACATTACGTTCGGGTATTTGTTCCAAGAAACATTGGTGTGGATGAAAACGGTGAGCAAACAGACATCATTAAAATTTAAACAAAGCATTCGTGACGGGTGTATTGTTGGCGCTGTATTGTTGAGGGCGGGAAATTGTAGGAAAAATAAGACTCCTCGGTGCTGTCTGCTGTTAGTGAAGTGGAACAAAAAAAAAAGTAACAGTCTTAGTTTTCAAGCACGTCTTTTGTTAAGGTTATTTCGGAAACGGAATAAAACACATAAATGTGGAATTACCATTCTTTTTATTCAGATTTAACAAAATTTCAGATGCTTAAATTGTCTTTAAAGCAATATCACACTCAAATACAAGATAGGTGAGAAATTATTTAAATGATGTTGGTTATTGAATATGGTAGCTATTGGAATAGGCGGGATATTATTAGACAATTTTTAAAAATTTAGCATTTCTAGATTAAAAAATATTGTTGAATGTTTTTTTTTTTTCGAATATAGCTCATTGTTTCTATGACTTCAATTTATAATTAAAATATTAATGTTTTTCATTATTTGGATAGTGCCTATGTATATTTAGTTCTGTTTCGCTATTAGAATAGTGCTTATGTATATTTAGTTATGTTTTATTGTTAGAATAGTGTTTATGTATATTTAGTTATGTTTTATTGTTAGAATAGTGTTATATAAGTTATGTTATGCAAAACTCTACAAAATTCACAAAGTGTATATGCTGAAAAAGAAAACATCGTGGACAGTAAACCTAATGCTGAAGCTGAAGAAAATTAAAAGTTAATTTAATATGAAAACAAAATAAATAAATAAATACTTAATGGAAACTATCAAAATTTAAAAGATATATAATTTAAACAATAAAATACAGATGACCACCCTCAATATTAACGCAATATAAACCAGAATTTTAATCCATGTCTGTAAGCAATGAAAAAAAAAAAAAAAAACAATTTAACCACAATTCGTTTTTTACAAGATTTTCCACAGATGAGTCAGTTTTGGATGAGCCAGAAATAGCTGAAATTTATTTAATGATTTTTGAAATTAGGGATGCAAAATTTTGATTGATTAAAACTAAGTTTTGATTATTGATGGCAAGCTTCTTACTAATTTTGATGTCAAGAAGGCTTTGATTTGGAGTATTTTACTGATTGATATTAAGCTTTTATGTTAGGTATTATTATTTATTTACTATTATATATGATATTTTAGGCTTTTAAACTTTTTTATGCTTTTATGCTTTTATGTTTTATGTTATGTTTTTTTTTTTTTGATTAAGCTTTTATGATATCTAATTTGAACCACTTAATATTCTCTTTTAAATTTATTATAAAGTAAATCAACATTGATTTTAAGACTTATATTTAATTTTAATGGCTCTTTACATTTGTTAATGACTTACTTTTTGGAATAATATCCCGATCGGAGATTGATTTTATGCAAGTAATTATTTGGGCCAGTTTCACTTAACTTGACATTTCTACCTTAAATAAAACTTACCTAGCTACCAAAACAAAAATAATTGACTTTTAAATAGCAGTTGCTAAAACACAATGCAATTAAGTTGAAGAACAAAAATATAATCAATTACAAGTCATACAAGAATGACGTGGACATTTTCAATTTTTTTTTGATTAATTCATAAAAACTGAATATATAATACATTTTAATTTTAAGAAAATCGTATTTTCTAATATGTGTTTCGTTAATGATATGATGCCCAGCTTTTAAACTTTTACTAATGATGATATCAAAATTGAACCAATTATTAAAATTCTCTTTTAGATTTATTATGAGGTAAAAAATCAACATTCACTTTAAGGCTTAATAAGTGTTTACATTTGTCATTGACTTATCTTTTGGAATAATATCCTGATACGAGATTGATTTTATGTAAATAATTATTTAGGGCAGTTTCGTTTAACTTGACATTTGTACCAATAATAAAACTTACCTAACTAGAACAATAATTGATTTTTAAATAGCAGCTGCTAAAACACAATTATAGTCAATTTGCAAGTCATACAAGAATAAGTGGACATTTTTTAATTTTTTGATTAATTCATAAAAAAAACTGAATATATAATATATTTTGCTTTAAAAAATTGTATTTTCTAATATGTGTTATGTTAATGATAGTAGATATTATTTAGAAATACAGCCTTTGTATACAGAACTACAGACATGAGATTCCCTTAATAATTGAGAGATAATTTTGTCCAATGTAGATTTTAATTAATGTTTCTAAAATTAAATCTGTGATAGTTATTGAATAACGATTACAAAATAATTGCTTAGTAATTAAATAAAAATTATAAGTCTACTATATCAATAAAAGATCTTGTTTATTATTTTTTTTCAAAATTTGTAATTTATAAATGATATAAATATATAATGGAAAATTTAAAAATATATATATTAAATACATGTTAAAAAATCTTTCTTGCACTTTAGTATCAAGTAATTTAATAACAGAATATTACTTTAGTATACTTCACTTTACCATCAAGTAATTACGATAAGAAAATAATCTAATTATAAAATTTTATAATTAGATTTTTTTTTTTCATATGGTAATAATAATTCATACAAAATTCCCCTTACATGCAGCATAAAATAAAGTTGTTTTTCATTAAATATGCATTTATTTATGCAAGATATTGAAATAAAAAATCTTCTTTTCAAGTTATAAAAAGTACATTTAATCTTACAAGTTTTCGTTTATAATCCAATAATTCTTTAAAATAAATTAGTACTTATCAAAATTTATATGCATTTATTATACTGATCTTATTAAAGTCTTAAAAGAAATGAATATTATATCAGAAAAATAATTAAGTTGAATTCTAGAAAAAAATTAAAAAATAAAAAAATAAACAATTCTGTAAAAAAATGAACTATAATTCTAGACAAAAAGAGCCACAATTCTGTTTAAATAAAAAAAAATTATTGTCCTTTTTTCGGAGAAGGGGGAGGGGGGGAGCAGATATTTTTAGTATTTGGGAGTCCTGAACTATAGATGATGAATGATATGTCTTCCCACAATAACATTTATATGTAACTGCTCTGCACTTGCGTGTCGTTTGACGAAAAAGCAGTAATAACCACATTGGATATTTCAATTAGCTTGTTAGAATATCAGTAATATGTCAGTTATGCTGTATTTTTTAATTTAACATTTTCCTATTAGTTACTTTTCTGGCGCACATACTTGTGGCCGAATACGGAGAAGACACACAGTCTTCAGTGGCAGACAGAAAAAAGTATGATTTTTAGTACTATTGTGAGAGTGTCTTGATCTTCATGGTCAATTTACGTTTGATTGTCGATTCATCCTGAATTGAATAGTTCGTTTGGTTCTCAGTCTTAGGACTTTGAGTTCTTCCAATTTATATATATTTCCTTGTAAACTATTACTGTTTGCTGTATGAAAAAAAAAAATGTAATTCGTTTCAGCATATATATATTTGGCACATAAATTCTGAATTTCTATTTGAGATATTACCTTTGTTTCATTAATATTTAGTGTGCTATGATGATTCAAGTGTAAAATAAAATTTATTTCTTAAATATTTATTCAATGAAACGTTGCTTAAATTAGTCAAATATTGAGTTCGAAAGGAAAAAAAAAATACCATTTGGCAAATTACCAGTTTAATTGAGATCTTAAAAATATGAAAGGAATATATCTTTATTATCTATCGTTAAATATACTATTTTTCAGTGATTTCAATAATTTTATAAATAATTCTAAATTGTGACATTGATATTTTGAGGTTTTATTTGAGTACAAAATGATTAATGTTTTTTATTTATTTATTATTTTTTTATGTTAACAAATTTTGCGTGGCACTAAATATTATATATGTAATTTAGAACACTCAATTATTAGGGATTTTCAGGATATTAAATTTTTTTCCTGAAATTGTGACCCTCTGTCAAATACTACCAACATCATGTGTCCTCTTGGATGTGCAAGAAAGGAGGATCTCAAAATTTTAGCACAGGAATCGGGTGTATAATTGGCACAAAACACAAAAACATTCATCCTAAAAATTTGATAACTGCTTCAGATAATTATGAGGAAGATTTTGTTAAGGGAATGTTGCAAAATATAACAGAAGAACGTTTAACGTTGGACAAACAGCAAGAGATCAAGCTGGAAAGAATTTTGAATTAGTAAAGTAGCGAGTAGAACTCAAATCTCAAAAGAGTGGTGCTCCTCTTACCGCTGCCTCTCCAATTTGAGTTGAAGAAACTTATTCCTAATTGTAACCCAAAGAGGACGATATAGCCATTTTTCTCAATCTATTTAAGAGGCATCTTAAATTCCTAAAAGTACCTGACAGTAAATGGGTTGCTTACCCAAGGTTCTTTGGCAAGTAATGTTGCTAAAAACACACTTTTATGTATGAGTGGATATGTTGTCAAGAACATATATATATATATATGCATTTTTGGTCATCTTATTTTAATATGTTTCTTTTTTTAATCTAATTGAAGATAAAATTCATGCATTGCAGATTATATAGAAATTATAATTTTCTGTCTGATAGTGATCTATTTATCTTTTTGACATGCAAAAACATACTTGAACAAAATGTTTAGATATTTTATTAAGATTACAAAAATGTGGACTGAAATATTTTCTCACTACATTTGTAACAGCAACACTTTTAACAAAAAAAAATATTTTTTTATTTATTTTGGAAAGATAAAGTGACTGCTGTTATACAAATCATGAAAATGCGTTTAAGATATTGCGTATGAATTAGATATTAGACCTACGTTGTCACTTTTATTTCTTTTATTATACAACTTGGAGTTTTTAATGGTAGATTTATCAATCATTTACAGAATATAAATACTTAAAATTTTCTTTATCGTAAATAATTTAAAAAGAAGGGCAAACGGTTTAATTGTCAGTCTTCTAACTAAATCGTTTAATTTTATTTAAACTTATAGAAGATAACAATTGAAATATTACTTTTTTAATAAGGATTTATAACTATTTCAATGACAAATATTTTAATGATTGTGTTAGATATTATTTATATTGCTATTTGATTTAATCTCTAATTATAAAATATTTTAAAATTTAAAAATAATTTTAAAATATTTCATTTATAGAAAAGTAAAATCGTTGCTTAAGGATTTAAATTTTATTCCAATAAAAGTCAACGCAGAATTTTGTAGAAGATGAATACATTTTCAAAATGTATATATATATATATATATATATATATATATATATATGTTAAACGGTGAAGTCATACATTCTCATATTTATCAGTAACCTTTAAAGTTTTCTCTGATATTAACTATTTTTTTTTATTATGACCTATATTTTAACACTTTCATGCTAAGTAATTCAATACGATTTTTACCATAATAATGATAATAAGTATCAAATTTTAGGCAACATTGCTAACTAGTATATTGGTTATTGCAAATATACTTTACAGTTAGTTTTCAACTATTACATCAACTAAATATAAGTACTTCTTGAAAATCTGTCTGAAAAGTTTGGATTTTAATGCTAGCACCAAATCGACTTGACATATGTAACATATTGTGCAAACATTTACATAAATCTGAAACAAATCATGATCTCTGATTCACCTATGTATTACAGTGCCTTCAAGTTATAAATTGAATTGTGACTTCAGTGTTTTCCAATAAATGCGAGTTAAGAGCGTGTGAAACTAGAATATCACAGAAGTATATTACTTTAAATCAATTGTTATCAGGAAGTCTTCCTGTTAAAATATTAAAAAAAATTAGAAATAACATTTTATTATAAAAAGTTCTTAAACAACTTGACTTTGCGCTTGATACTATAAAATAGGCACTGAATTTAAACACAAAAGTTTTGAAACATGCATAACAACATACTATAAAACATACACTACATCACGTTTTTAATATGGTATGTGTTAAATGTACACAATGTTTTTTAATTATTCTACTTGTGCTCGTACTTGGAATACACACGAAAATTTGTGCGCATCCCAAGGACGAGCATGATAAATTTGCTGGCCAGAAATTCAAAATTTATTCAGTTGGGTTCAATAATGAGAATATCTGATTCCATCATTCCATAGTTGTCGGAGGGGGAGTGGATTCCAAATTGTGGTGGCAAATAGAGTTGCTGATCAAGATGCTCCATGTGGTAAATTCTAGGTAAGTTTGAATCTACGAATGGTCCCATTTTGAAATACTACGAATTCGAAAGCAAACAAACTTATAAAAATTTTCGAGATTGTCGGCTTCTCTAGCATTTTTTTTTTTAATTATTCTAATTGTCTCACAAAAATATCAGAAAATCCGTCAACTTAACATTCAAGTATAATATTTGTAAACTGTTTTGCTCTGTAGCAAAAATTAAACGTAAGCAGTAATTCATCTAACAATAGATACCGCTGAAACTGTAAAACTGTTTGGACGAACTTGAAATTTTAATATCTTATACCTAAATTTATTTTTATTTATTTATTCATTCATTATTATTATTTTGAAAAGACATGTACCATCAAGAAATGATTGGAAATCACCAAACTTTCTACCTTCAGAGTTATCTTCAAATATGCTCGTATCAAATGCCGGAGAATAAGAATAGCAATAATTTTGTATCATACAAAATAATTTGCTAACACTGCTTTGTTAGTTAAAATATATAAATAAATAAACATATTTTAACAATTACCACTACTTGTATGTTAAAATTGCTTTTTTTGCTTTATTTTCAATTAAAATTACCTATAATTCTACACAGAATTTTATAGAGATTGATTAAGGTCTGCATATATGTATTTTGCAAGTATGTACACGCTCGTGTTTAAAAAAATTCAATTTATGCATATTACGACATAGTATAATAAATTGTGAAACATTTAAGCTAAAAATTATTAATTACTATATAATTTACAACAATTAAGTTCTAACATAATTAAAACAATAATTCTTACAGTGAATAAGTAATTTTAAGTACTTTTTTCATGCATTAGAAACATTACCAAATATCACCATACATCAAACTTGTTTGATAAATAATACATATAAATAATACATTTACAAGAATACACATAACATACAAACCATAACACTTTTATTAATACACATTTTATTACAGCATAGAATACGGAAAAGTCGGAGATAATGCATCGAATTGTAGAATCTGTGGTACGTTCATATTTCACTAACTCAACTCAAGTGTAATAAATTGACTCTTCCTTTATCATATAAACTTCTGTTTAAATAACGACAATATATATTATGTATATAGTTCGAATAATTCTTATTTGATTTTCAGTTTAGTGTAACGCTTCCTTAAAACTCTTCCATTAATTTAATAAAACTTGACAACAAAGGATTTTATAAATGGCTACATATTTTAAAGTTTATATATATATTAATATATTTACTACATAAAATATGATTTATTTTTCATCATTTAAGTCACAAGTTGCGTGTTATTTACTTTCAATTACTATGTGAGCCCTGAGAATCAGATCTACGTTAAGATATATTGTGGACAGACATGTCAGAAATTGTGTTATTATTAAAGATTATACATCACAATAATTAATTTTAATGCCAACGGTTATCACAACGCAAAAAATAATTTTTAACAACGAATATATTGAGTTTTGTGCCATATAAAAAAGAAATAGAATAACTAACGACAGTTAATGTGCATAACTAACAACAACAAATAATCATTCGAATCATGCATTGCATGAAAACTGCCAGAAAGGCATACGTGACGTAAAAGAGTGATATTACAGTAGGGCAACTCCTCCCTTCCTTTCACTTCTAGCATCCAGCACTGAAAGGGGATCTGCTACCACACCCGTAGTGTTCTCCAAATATGGCACCTTCTGATTGCCAATTGTTCTGGTCGATGGCCATGATTTGGCTGGGCTACACTTGGCCAATTCTAAAGTACAAAATTGGATGGATGAAAGGGTTTCGATTCAAAGATGCTTCGTTTTATCCTCACAGAAATATAATTTACAACTCATGGAAAATCGTCAAATTAATGAAATTTTTAGAAAGAAATGAATAGCAATCATTACACTTGAAACACAAATTGAACATTCTGTTCCCATTATATCATTCTCAATGCAATATGTCATTTCTCATAGTATAAAAGCCATCATAATATTTTGTATTCAATGCAATACTTTCTTTTCTTCACAGGTTTATCATCATTAATTATTCCTTCAGCATTGTATACTTCCCATTTTACTTATGCATATGTTAGTTTTTTGTTGATTAATAGCTACTGTTGTGTACGTTACCATAGCATTTTTGTTTCTGTATTATCTCTCTTTGTACTTATGTATTCTGTAATTGCAGGCTTTTTTTCCACCCTCATCAATTTTAACTGGCAAAGAGCTACTTAGGCCTAGATACAGGGGCGAGTTGTGGGTAAAGTAAGGTAAAATTGTACATCTAGTAACATGTTATTACTCAAACTGAACATAATTTCACCATTATAATAACAGCAAACCAGAAAATTTAACATATGCAAACTGCAGTAATATAGCATTGAAAATTAGTAAAATTGTAAACAGTCTGGAAAAAATTGAAATTTCCATTACATCACCAAATAATTTTAATATGTCTCGTCCCTCAATTAAACATGTCTCACATATCTTAAGGTTCTGAAATTACCTTAGAATATTTATCACTTAAAATATGATACCTGCAATGTTAATTATTTAATTCACAAGTTAAAGGATGTTCATTTTCGGTTAACATGCTATTATTCAAATTGAATATAATTTAAATGTGTTATTAGCAATAAATCTGAAAAGGCAACATATACTACATACAATTTGACATTAACCATAAATAATCTTTTAACTCATTCTAAATATCAGTAACACATTAAACCTCTGGGGAAGATTGAAGCTTCAATAACATCGCCAAACTGATTTGACGAATTACACGCATTGCGCACCATTGAATAGACCCGGAAAGAATCGGAAATCATAAATCGAATTGTGGCTTCAGTGCTGCCTTCCCAATGCACGCACATTCAGCGCTACTGAAACAAGAGTAACAAACTAACTAATTGCTTTATCACACGCACTTCCGCCCGCTTTAACAATGCCTTGCTAATTTTAGGCGGGCATTGTAATGCTAATCTCTAAGGTTTGGATATCATTGTCATTCAGATCCTGTGTGCTGGATTGTGGTGACAGGTGAGTCGCTGCAAAGGGAATTCAATTCTGGTTTGATCAATGGTAATGATTCTTTACAACAAAGATATCAATTAATATGTAAGCCAGCGTTTCGAGCTGTAAATATTAAGAGTGCATAGTTAAGGGGTCTACGTGATGCTGGAAGTTTCTTCGTCGAGTAACATGATCAACATTACTCATCCTGAATGTTTATATAATTTAGAATAGTTATTTGAAGAGCCGATGCTGTTTTTTGATTAATTAGATCGTTGTTAATGATATAAATCCCTACGTAAGATCATTGTATCCCCTATTCTCTAAGAAATATTGTATAATTGTTAAGCCTTTCTTTTCATATTAGCATTATTTGCAAAATATTTCCTGGTTTTTTTTTAATGTTTTATTTAAAATTTTAAAAGAGTGAGATCTAAGCAAGAAAATATATTTATGTTCACAAATGCATTAGACTCATATTTATACTTTAATCTAATTCTCAATATTAGCTTTCGGTATTGTAATCGATCAATTATTAAATATGTATTTTTGATGTGAAAATTTCTCGTAATCGGTTCGACTCAAGTCCCCTTTAAATGTCAATAACTTCAAAACTATGCACAATTTGGAAAATTCTAAATATATTGACGTGTAGAGGAATGTTGAAATATAATGATGAAGGGTCACGGAACACGTCACGTGTGAGGGAGAGGGAGGGAAGGATACAAAAAAATAGTCTAGAATCCATCACAGCGTGCCCAGCTCCCAATATTTGGAATTCAGAAGTATTGAAGGGGTTATCAAGGGCCCAGTTGAATATTGAACTAAATATAACAATAAAAGTCGCAATTAAATAAAATTTATACGTGTGATGTCCAAAAATGATTACATTATTGGTGAAATTTTACAAATTCGCCGTATATGCAATGAAGGTGGAAGCAAAATTTGAGGAAACATATATGATTCAAGAAGAATTCAGAAAGCACAAAAAGTCATATACAGATAGACAACAAGAATACAGGGCTCGGAGTCGAAATGTACCTATTGATATTTAAGGGTCCACTACCTTTGGGAATACCATCATCGACTAGTACTTTGTCAGATACATCAACAACTTACAGTGCAAACTTTATATATAGCCTTCTTGAGTTACCATAGGTCCATTGTGTATCTTGAGTTACCATAGGCCCATTATGTATTGCCAGTTACCTTAAGATGTTTGTGCATTGTAACATTGTCTTGCTTCAATAAATCCCTACACCATTCATCGATTCCTTTCTTATTTCATCCATTACATCTCAAGAGTTGGAGTAATAAGAAGTACAAAAGAACGAAGAGAAACAAGAAATACTTTATTTTTTAACAGAGGAATACAATTTTAAGAATACAGCTTTTATTTTAATTTCTAATTTGATAAATTAAATTAAAAATTATTTCCAAAATTTTTAACACAAACTTTCTACTACTACTGCATGTAACTCAACATTGTACAGCTGCAAAAAAAACTTATTTTATTTAGATTCACGTCTGTTCAAACTATCGTCTTCACATTCTTCAGCATTAGCATCAGATTCTGAGATCTACCATCTGCAAATAGTTTTCTTTTTTTAGACGTCATTGTAAATTTAACAATAAAAATCAGTGTGAAGTTCAACAAAACGTTATACCCTATAAATACTTTCTTTCTCCCCGTACACTATCTCTTTCTCCTGAACTCACCCCTTTGGCTATCAAATTTCGAAACCTAAGACTCATTGACATGTGGGAAAAAGAAATCTTACTGTCAGCCTCCTTATTCATTCCACCGTCAACCAAAAAAAAAAAAAAAGCCTTATCTTCCGGTTTGCGATAATAAAAAGTTTTCAAATTTCATGTGAAGTTCAATCTTGCAATAGATCCATACAAAAGAATGAACGAAAAGCAGCAAATTGTGAGGTTACATTATTCAAATAGGCTTATTTGAAAACCATTTAAAAACTAAGATTTTTTTTTTTAAAAACTGTATACAATTTTAAAACTCGATCCTATCAATCTGATAATTTCCTTCATTTACTTGTATTTGCCACTAAAAAATGTAATACTTTTAATGCATTTTCTTTGAATAACAGTTGCATAATAATAAAATGATTCTTAATTGCGTTGGATATTGAAATATACTTGAACCACACCACTATTTCCTTCATTATTTAATATTTATTAATTATCTTTATTTAATTATTTTTTATTTTATTTCATCTCTGGATACTTGAAGTTTCTTATAAAAATACGTTATTTATATATAAAATACATAATAGAATTTGTGCAGCTAAGGAAATTGCAAATTTAAAGAAAAAATTTATTTAGAAACTTCCTACAAATAAACAAACTTTATTAAATTATTTTATAATCACAGCTAACATTCTTCCCACGTTAATAGGGCTTCGTTCTTAACCTACTCATTTGGGTTCAACTTAAATGACATCCCAACAACTGCATTTGTATTGATTTGGTTCTATAGCCTGATTGAGATTCTGCACAATTTTTTTCCTTTCTGCTCTGTTCAAAATTCATTGTCATCTGCTTCTATGTCTCCCTAAACTACAATTTAGCATGGGCATTATTACTTGATATCGTAATGCAAATTTTATTAATGTAATGGCAAATTTATTTATTTATTTTACGTCGGCCTGTCTAAGAACAATACAACAACATCAAAAATAACCTCAACAATGAAATATTCGCCAACCACGAAAAGTGTCCAAATTAACATAAAACCTAATTGGGTAAATTGTTAATGAATTTTGATCAATTTCGATTTTTTTTCAGCTGAGGCTTTCTATTAGAAGTATCACTATAAATTTTGAAGCAATTAGGATGTAAATTGAGGCGTGCATAGACAGACACACACGCTAAGTTTGAAAAATTTATCTGTAAAGTCTTTTAGATGAATTTAAAAATTCCATAAAAGTTAACCATACTATCTGTATTCTATAAAGCAGGCTCATTGTTCTTATACACAAATTACCAAAACAGACACTATATTGTTTAACTACAAAAATTGGGAAAAAAGCAATCTTTCCAAATAAAAATATTGAAATATGTATTCAATTTGTTTTTCCAAATTTATTTTTTGGCATATTTTTATATAAATATTGTGTTACTTTGTAGTATTTGTTATTTATCAAAAATTAAATAATAGATTTTTTGATCATACTAGAGAATTGTACAATTCAATTCCAAAGTATTTTCCAATATTTAATATGCATCTTTTAAATAAACATGTTTTCTAAATGTGTTGCTGCTTGGCCGACGTTTTTTATAGTCATTTTATATTTTCTTATAACTCTCTCATAGTAGTGTAATCTCATCTCCGTGTCATGTCTCAATGTACTTTAAATATTGTTTGATTTCCTATTTAATTGAAGAAAAGTAGTTAAATAGTAATTAATCTAGCTAAAACTAAGTAATTTGACATTGATAATTTTTTTTTATGTCTTTGTGTGTTTTTAGAGCTTAAGTAATGCCCAACAATACCTTCGAACCTTCATGAACATTATATGAACATTATATTGAATTATTAAACTAACTTTGACAGATGGCAACACAAATGACACCCAAATTTTATTTCATGATGGCAAAATAGACTCCGTGTAGAATTGTAACTAATTCAAAAGTGAAAAGTTTGTTTTTATGTTCAGGTAAGGTTTTTGTTCACAGAAATATGCACTGTTATTACAGAATCTTACCCCCATGAATACTAATTAAAGGTGAGTAGTAAAGTATCAATAAAATAAGTGCTTATTAATTTAATCAATTACATGTGCAGATGTTAATTAAAATAATAAGAATACTTTTATTAAAATATGAATACTTAGGCTTAAATTTAAAAGCTTATATTTAAATTTAAGGCTTAAGCCTTCATGACTTTGTCAAATCATGCAAGTGAAGGCAAATCACAAAGGTGAAATGTTTAATTGAAAGGCATTGTACCAAAATATTACGTATAATGTTTTTTCAACTTACATATTTAAAATATACTATCAATTCGTTTTAACATATTGTGGAGTTTATTAATGTGCAAGAAGAAAATGCCATTTTTGGTATTTAATCTTAATAAAGTCCTTATGCATTAATAACTATAATTGCTCTTAAGTTATATTTCTAGTATAATAATAGTTATTTGCCTTAATGTACAAATCTACTGCAGCACAGAGCTTAACTTCCGTGTCACAGTGCTTTCCCTGAATGACTTTACTAGAAAAATGACATTTCTGAAGAAAATGAATACAATATATTTGAATCATTGTTGATTTCGACTTGCAGAAAGTGGTAAGTTTATAATAACACAATCTTGGAAAAATGAAACTTAATTGTAGGAAATATTCACTCTGAAAATGTACTTTTTGGTAGAAGGACCCTTTATGATATCTAATGAGAGTTTTTGAAAATTCTTAAATATTTATATTATATTATTCATATTATATTCTAGTTTTATTTTCGAAAATTTAAAAGAACAATATAGCTTTTTTTAAAATTTATTTAAAATAATACCTTTGATAAATAATTACAAATGTGTGTTTGTCATATTTTGTTTAATTTAATATGTTAAATGTTAATTAAACATTTAATATCTAATAATTAATTTTTGAAATATAAACCATTCAAATTAGAAATAGATACTGAGAAATCCATTTTATATTAAATTTGCATCTAAATTTATTTAAATACGAACGCCTGTCATTTTTCTAGAATATTTCACAGAAAATCCTCGAATAGTATAAACAAACACACAAACTAATAAACTTGCATTCAAAAATATTGGAATAATTTAATATCACTTAGCGTCAAAACTAATAAAAAACAAAAATAAAATTTTTAAGTGCAAATGCATTTTGTTATGCATTAAATCATAAGCAAGGAAAAATTTTAATTGAAAAGTAAAATTTCAGAAGATGCATGAAAGTAATTCTTAAAATTTTACTAAATTAATTAATTTTTGTTTGCTTACTATTCTTCCTGTTATTGTGTACCCACAAGTGAATACATCAAAGCTATCGATTACAAGTAAGCCGCAGGCTATCGCATTTGACTACATCAATGAATTTGAATTGCCTGCAATGAATTTTCTTGGCATTGATAAAATCTTTTTGAAACCCGCAGATGAATCAAGCACTTAATTAGAATATTAAAAATTTGCATCTAAATTTATTTAAATACGAATGCCTGCCAAAATGAGAAATGTACCTTCGACTTTCTAGAAGTATTGTACAGAAAATCATCCAACACTATAAACAAACACACCAAACTAATAAATTTGCATTCAGAAATACCGAAATAATTTAATATCACTTAGCACAAAACTAATAATAAACAAAAATAAATCGAGTAGAACATTAAAGCACAACCAAGGAAAACTTTTTTTTAATTGAAAGGCAAAACTTCAAAAATTCATGAAAGTGATTCTTAAAAATTTTTTGCTAAATTAATTAATTCTTGTTTACTTGTTATTGTGTGCCCTTACAAGTAAACAAATCCAAAACTTTGTCGACTACAAGTAAACAACAAATGACTACTTTAATGAATTTTAATTGTTTTAATGACTTTCCTGTCATTGATAATATCCTTTTAAACCTCATGTGAATCAATCATGTAATAATGAGATAGAAATGTTATTTTAATTTAAACAGCAGAACTTTTTTTGAGAAAAACGAAAATTCCACAATTCTGTAAGAATAACTAGATTTTTAGAACACTAGAATCTCTTTGTTAAAGCAATCAACATATGAAATTCAAATTCCAAACCTTTGAGGTTAAATCAAAAGAAAAAAAAAAAGTTTATATGAAATACAAAACCATTATTGCAAGAAAAAGAAAATCAGAATGCAAGTATGTTTCATGTTAAATGCTCATTAATTTTGTAATTTTGAATTCAATGAACGATGACAATTTTTATGGCCTGAAAATTGTTCAACAACAAATAACAGTTAAGAGTTAGATAGATTTTATTCTTGAATTTAAAAGGGGAATAGTCTTTTTAATAGTCTCCTACTGTTGAGATATTTCATAAAACATTTATTTATATTATTCAGCTTTAGAACTAAAAAAAAAAAAGAAATGGTATCTCTAGTTCCTGTCCAGAACTAACAAGATATTTCTGGTTCAAATCATAATGTAAAGTTGAAAGATTTATTAGACAAAGTATATTTTAATAATATGTAAAAACATTATTATAAAACATAAAAAATACAATTCGTATTAATGTAAACTGTAAAATGTTTGAAATCAGTATTGTTTATCTCATTGTTTTATATGTACAAGAAAACTGTATTGTTAGTACTTTTAATATGCAAATAGTATTCTGAAAAAGGTTTTTCTTAAGTATGTAACATTTAAATATTCTTAACTGCAACAATTATTGAAAATATTGAAATGCCTATAATTTTAAGTTAATGATTTTAAAAAGTTAATTTAATGTACATTTATAATAAATTCGTTAATAACTCTTTTATAAAATAATGAAACAAAAAGAATCATAATTTAAACCAAATGAACTATTTTATTAATTTCAAATTAATAATTTTAATTTTAATTTGTAATTAATTTAATTAAAAATTAAAATTAAAATTATTATTATTTTTAAATTATTTTTTTAAAATTAAAAATTAATTATTTTTTAACATAATTAATTATATATTTTTATTATTTTTATTTAATTTTATCCCTTACATTACATATCTAATAAAATGAATACATTGCTTTCGTTACAAATTAACAAAACCAGATTCACAACATAAAATGGAAAATATATATTCATTTTATTCCTATTCAAAATTACTTACATACAATTTTACTCCATTTTTTTATATTTGAATGCATAGCAACTAAAAAAAATATTCGTTTTGTTGGAGAAAATTCAAATGATTTTACGAGTACATTCCTGTATCATTCTCATCATCTAACACAAAATTTTCTCTTTCACTATGTTCTTCGAAACCTTCCCTAGTCTTTCATTAGTTAAAAAAGAATAAAAAGATTCACTGACATTCCATTTATATAGACGTTAATATGAAGCAATTTATTTTATTTCTTTGTGCTGTTGGGCTTTGTCTGCGATTATCGTTTGCTTTTCTTCTGTTGATATTTTCATTCCATTTTGGTATCTGGCAACACACGAAATCAAAAGGATGTTTCAATATTGACCTGTGTTGATAGAAAATAAATGGTTTGTTAAAGATTTCTTGATTACAGAAATTGAATGATGGCTTTTTGATGTATTTATCTATATTCTTATCTAAAATGAAAGAGTTAGTACAGTTTTTGTGAAGAATGATTTCATTTTAGATATTTAACTTTAAAACATATTTCAACTTTTATTTAATTGAACGATAGTAAACATTTCAGAATTATTTGAGAGTTTCGTAATTTGCAATTTTAAATTATTAAATTTAATCAAGTTACAATTTATGGAAATATTCCCTTATTTAAATGTGGAAATGAATAATTTAATACAACATACTAAATGTAAAATTAATAATTTTGATACATTTTTGTCTTTTGAATGTATAAATATTTGAGTATTTAACAAATGAAATTTAACTAATCAATAATAATTGAATTACTTCAATGGTTATATTTGTATAGTTCAATAATAAAGAGAAATAATTAAGCATTTTTATGCATTTCATTGTTAAATTTTTCAAATATTATGACTTCGTATGAAATTAGATTACTGTTAAAAAATCTTTTGTTATTTAAAGCTACCTAATAAGTCTTATAAGAAGCTATCTATAATATTTATTTTTGACTACTATGCTGATAATATAAAGTATTATTTAAAATAATAATCTTCTTAGAAGTAAAATCATTAACAATTAACAAATTAATTTTAAAATGATCTTTCTTTTAATGTAAGAGGGATATTTCTTTTTATACTATTCAATCTAAAAGGGTTGATTCTTTTGCCAATATTTTTGAAAATTTTGCTAATAATTAAATACATGAGTTAAAAAATAATAACCTTCTTAAAAAGGGCAATTATTAACAATTAACAAATTAATTTAGAATTGATATTTCTTTTACGAATATAATATGCTATATATTTCTTTTCTTACACAAAAAATGTTATTTACATATCTTTTATATATGTAATAAACACATCGAATTTAAGAAAAAGTTATGCATTTCATAATTTCGTTGCAATAATTAACGTTGTTTGAAATGATTTAAAAAATAATTATAAAAAAAAAATAATTTTTAAATTTTTCATATTATCAACAAACGTTTTTTTTTTTAAATTTAAGTTTACTAACTTTAAAACTCTTTTCTTCTCTAAAAATCTTTCGAAATTAAAAAAAGAATTCAGCGTCTCTTTCATTACATAAAAAAATATGTTTAATAATATATTTAAAAAATAGAAAAATAATTAAATAAATTTTTATTTAACAAAAGAAAATTAAATCACATACCGAATTCATAATGAATAAAAAAAATAATAAATAAAAGTAGTTAACTCCTTTTATTCGAATATATTTTTATATTGGTATATTTGTGACTTTATGTATTAAAATAATATTATTTGCTCAATGTAGATATTTTTATTATTATTAATAATATTTTGGATGGAAATTTGATAGATGCTTAAAACTCATCGATTTTTTTCAAATTGTAAGAATAGCTTAACAAATAGCGTCAACCAAACTTAAGGTGATTGGTTTGAATCTTAGTAAACGGTATAGAACCAAAGGTTTCCATTTCTACAGCTGTAATGGACATATTAAAACTGTGAAAAATATTTTCCTTCTTAGAATGGAGAAGAACAGGCTGCGGGGAACACATAACGGAGCGACGAAGAATGGAGAAAAACTAGAATGCAGACATTCCAGATGCATTCCTTTTAAGAGTTTATTCAAAATTGCGGTTCAGAAAGCATCTACCTAGTTAAGGCCTAATTTAATGCATTTATGTGATTTTGTTGCCGAATCATGTGCCACCAACATTTCGATCTGAAAAAATAACCAAATCTATGAACTTACCTTTACTAATGACCAAAAGAGTGGTATTTTTGATACAAAAATTTTAATATTTGTTTTTTATTATCGTTTAGGTATACAGATATGCTACAGACATAAAGAATTTATGACAACATAGAAAAGTTAATTTACAATAGTTTAAAAAAAGAAAGATTTAGAATTATTAGAAATTAGGGTTAGTAGCTAATTAATCCTGTTATTTAAATTTGTTAATTAACTGCATTGCATTATAAGCTAGTTCCCTTCGTGCCATTTTCAACTACACCACTTATGAGAAGATCGATGGATAATTACAAAAGTTAAATGGTGTCCCATTTTTTCGTTTGGCAGGCTGTACATGTAATTAAATTAGACATATACTCGATAGTGAACTAAATCCGAAAAACATTCATACCATTTCTATGGTAAACAAAAATCTAAAGTTATCTTAGCTAACAGGACAGAAATAGAACATATAATATTCTTCCTGACGAATTAGATCTTGAAACATTTTCAAGTTTTTTTTTTTTCCTAGTTATTATTTCTAATCATACGTTACCCGGGTATTTTTAATCAAAACAAGAAATTTTTCAAAAAAATGTAGGGAAGTCATCCTTAAAAGTTCATCCTGAAGACATAATTTCTTTTTCTAGACGTCGTATTATATCATGGTATATTGTAAAGTCTCGCCTATACTAGACCTATAACGGCTTCAAAAGAGGCCAATTCCGGGGACCATGGAAAAGATTTAATTTTTTATTTGCAAGCATTATACATGTATATATATAATATTATATATATAATATTATATATATATATATATATATATATATATATATATATATATATATATATATATATATGTGTGTGTGTGTGTGTACAGAGTTCCCTTTACAAAAAAAATAAAAATTAAATGTATAAATTAGATTCACAAATTCAGTTCATTTCAGAAATTTGCATTGTTCTACGATGTATCTAATGCAGCCTGTCTGCAGTAGACTTTAATTACCTCATGGCTTGGTACACGAAATACTTTTTAAGGCGTTTAATCACTTCACAGAAAAAAGAGAAAACAATACTTCTTGTCAACACGTCGCAAAACTATTTTCTTCTCCTTCTCCAAAAATATCCCTTTAATAAAAACCGTCAAGAGGAAGGGTGTCAGCTTCCGTCACTTCTCATTGGGTGGATACTTTCTCAGCCTATGGTCTATAATCAATCACGATGCAACAAATCATATAACGTAGTTCATCTGTAATTGTTTCAAGTGAAGGTCGAGCAGACAATCGCTAATTTCATGATGTATCATTATCCCTGACACTGATTATCTGCTGTCAGATTTGAGTAACATGCCGTTTTCATTAGTTCAAAATACTAATTACATGTAATATAACTATCCACAATATTGCTTATCTGCTATCAGATCTCAGAGTGATAGGTTGTGATGCTCTTATTTAAGAATATATATATTTCCTCTCTCCTGTGAACCAAATGCTATAACTCTTCTTGTTGGAAAAATGCTACAATATACAAGTGAAACATGGGATCTCAGATATATTTAATAAAATATCTTGTATCTTAAAAATTTTAATGGAGTTAATAAAAGAAGAAATTGAAAAATTAATAAAGAAATAATATGCTCACAAAGTGAATTGTTTTTTTTTCTTTTGACGCTAATTTCATGGTTGCATGATTAATAAAGATCACGTCCAATTGCTTCCTACAACGACGTTATTCTTCAATGGGATTTCACGTTGTTTACTGGGCTATTACGTCAGCGAATAGCAATAAACCACTTTATTCTGCTAGCATGCGTCAAAGAAACCCTCTTGGGAAAGAACAATGTAGCGGTTAGATAAACAGTAATTGTAACGGATAAACAGAATAAACAGTATACATTCTTTTTATTACATTTGTGCTTTACTCCGAACAGTACTTCAATTTTTTGCTGAATACAGTTGAGAAGTTACTGTACTGGAAATCATCCGGATGAAACTCACTATTATTTCATTTATTATTAACTATAACAGGAGAGGAAAAATATTTATGTTCATATTTTTTGTATTAAAGTAAGTATCAGAAATTTATGGTCCGAATTGGAAATCCTTGTAAGAAAATAATATATTTTAGTGGTACATTGTTTCTTGTATCGGTCGGCCTAGTGTTTTACTTTTTGAATACCACGAACAACTTACCAACCAGTGAGAAAGGTAGAACTTTTATAATTAACTATCAAGAATTTTCGGGTATGAGAGAGCATTCTGAAAACTCCCCAAAACTTTCTAACTGTACATATACATTTGAATCTGAGTTCTTTTCTTTTGTTATCCCACTTGGTCGGGTTGATAGCGATATTTAAAGTCCATGAACCCGTAAGGTGTCATGGAAGGAGGGAGGGGGAAGCTTCTGTTTTGATGGAGGACCCGTAGGTGGAAGTTTGACTTGGCTCCTAGTCGTTGAAGAAGGCGGAAAGTACATTTCGGGAGTTCTTTTAGGAGAAATTACCCCATTTGTGCATCGTATAGGAGAAAAATCGGAAAATCATACCAGGTAGGTCGACTAACGTGACAAAATGCGAAACATCATAAACGCCATTGAGTCTCCTCATTTTTTGTAACAATGTCTACAACAAAAACGCCAGCGATTTGAACCTTAGACCTAACGCTCACCAATGCTGCCAACGTAGGCATTGAGCCACGATTGGGGCCTCTGAGTTTTTCAAAAAATAGTTGGCAACATTATCTATGGATCAATATAATCAAAGTCCGCTTAATTAAAAATTTATGTGATCATTTTTGTCATTTAAACATATATTTTGTTTTGTCATTTTTTACCATTTCAGTGTACAGTATCTAAATATAATGAGCGTTATTTAAAAGGGCTCAGTTATTTATAAACATTCATTCATATTCTCAAATTAATGGATTTTCATATATTTATAATTAACTTTCATCTTCACAGTCTTTTTGTTTGTCTTTTGAATAATCTATTTTTTTTAATTAGAGTGAATACATTTTATGCATTATCTTTTTAGTCCATTTACCTGTGCGAACTCTTTAAAGTAGGGAGGGGGCGGGCAGCGTCTGTTCTAATGGAGCACCCTTAGGTAGAAGTTTGATTCGGTTCCATGCAGCTGAAGAAGGTGGGCAGTGCATTCATTAGTGCATTCAATAAATACATTGCATTGAGGTGGTGCATTCAATAAATGCATTTCGGCAGCTCAGATTTAAACAAAAAAACAATAAATATTCAAAATACCTATATTTTTTGTATTGCATTTCCTACTTTCAAAACAGAAATACATAATACCCAATCATAATAAATAAAAATAATTAATTTTTTAATGTTTTGTAACAATTATTCCTCCTATGTACTGGCAGGGGGGCCCTTTGAGACTTTCAAGAGAAATGATCAGTTACGCATAGACTCTCACTCGGAAAATAAATATATTTTGCGCCCCCTGCACTTAGCCGAGTTTCGGGTTTTCGGCTTAAAAGTGGAATCTTCCACGAATCTATAATTATCTGTCTTTAAATATGTTAAATATTGTATGTCTCTAATTGCATTTTGTGGTGTTTGTGTGCTTCCAAATAAAGTTGAGAGTTCTCCAACCTGGGCCTAAAAGTACCTCATCCCATTCACATCTAATTATAATCTGGTTTTCGAACCTGCACACTGAACATCCAGATTTTGCCACTTTTATCGAGTACTTTCAAAAATTTCATCCAGTCATCTCACCTTCCACCATCTGAAGAGTTTCTTACCTTCACTTCAAGCCTTACTGATGGATTTTTCAGCTCATAGATTTACTCTGATCTCTCGGAATACTCAAGGAGTTTTAGGCTTAATTTTTTATTAGGTTTCGAATCTAACACCCTTAGATTTGAATTTCAATGGTCGTTACACATCACCAATATCTACAAGTTGAAAATAAATGTATTTTTCTTTTTCTTTATTTGAATTATTTTTACTTGAAAATTTGAAATACATATACAATTTTTAAGGTAAACAATATCAAAAATCAAAATATTTTTTTGGGTAAAAACATAGTTTAGATAAGCGATTTATCATTGAACTATTTGTAATAGATTGAAATATGTTGTTGTTGTTCTAATGCAGCTGGCAATACAGAGACAGTTATTCATTATGCCATAAGCAAGGACGCTGTTACTGATTTAGCACTATCCAGGGAGCCATGTAGCTTGAAGATATGCTACGGATGCGCTCAACGCTCTACGATCCTATTATACCAGGTAAATTCCGAACCATTACAGACATTCATGGCACCGTAGGGACTCGAACCCGAAACCTGTGGTACCGAGTGCCAGAGTTCTAGCCACTCGGCCATCAGGCCTCTTTTGCAGCCTCTTTTGTTATATTTTCCTTTATATGTTTTTAATATAATATTCGATATATAAATGTTGACAAATTTTTAATTAAATTAAAATTTAACTTTAAGATAATTAAAATGATACACCCAGTTACAATCTGTTTGCCCAACCTGGACACTACAGTTATTCATTTTTTCAATTTTTGTAAGAAATAAATAGTTTAATGGCATAAAGTATTTACTAGAATTCAAATTAGGAAATGATTGTGTTTTTGAATTTTATGATAATGTATTCTAAATACTTGCATTAAATATTACCAAACTCTAAATTATTGCATATTATCCATTTTTTGAGTTTAAATAGTCGATCTATCACTGTTTCGTATAGAAAAAAAAGATATTTCTTGAAATATTTGTAATAATATATCATTTATTAATTATTTATTAGCATTTATTACATTATTTTTAGCAATCTTATGAAATATTAAAAAATATAATATATATATAAGAAATTTATTTATCTTTACACAATATTTGAAGAACTCGGAAGAAAATAGTTTACATAATTTATTTTCCACGATAAACTCTTAACTTAATTCTAAACAATGTCATAAACGCTCACCGATTTTGCTTCAGGTTCAATAACTAATAAATAAAAATAAAAAGATAGCCTACCCTTGATCAAACATAATATTCTTCACTTTATTGAACGCAAACTACTTTTCCGAAACCGTTTTTCTTTCAAATTAGTAGGATGGGAAGTCAAATAAAGAACTTCCTATCAACGCGCTGAGCGAAATTATCTCTAATTCTTAAAAGGCTGTAGAAACACTGCCTTTTAGGTCGCTAACTAATTTCTGGTAAAGCCGAAGCCTTAAAGTACGGTGAATAGACCTGTGTTTGTACTAGAGAATCATGGAAGAAAATAGGATCCTTTTGCTGAAATTGGCTCCATTCCAAAAAGAGTACCTCGTCATCGCATTTGCTCATTTATATTGATAGGGCCTCTATGCATAATCGTCTTCTTTTTATCTTTTATCTTTTTAGGCTATGGCTAATAAGAATCTGGTACCCGAGAGATCTTGCATGAAATATTTGCATTGTCAAAGAATTTTCATCCTTTGTTGAACTTCTAAAGAGCCTTAATAAAGTTATATTTTTTTTATGTTGATTATTTTCATTGGTATTATTTGAAGGAAATGGTTATTTTTCTGGTATAAATTATGGAAGGATTTTCTAAGGTTCTGATATTTGGTGCACTGTTTAAATAGTTGTCTCAATAGTTTAGCATCAGATATTAGCACTTCTTTGCCCCCTTTTTGCGATTATATTAGAAGCCCTTTTATTGCTAATTTTTTATGGCCTCTTCATAAGGTTTTATATACTTATTTTAAAAAGTCTGATAGTATTTATTGTTTTTCAATCCATTATTAATTATTATTTGGTTTTCTTTACAAATATATTTTTATTATTATTATCATTAAAAAGCCTCAATTTTGTCTTGAAACTTATTTTTTTTTTATTTAAAAAGTTGAAAAAATAAAAATAAAAAAAATTAAACCTTTTAAATTTTTTAAATTTTTCTAAAGTTGAAAAAATTAAAAATTAAAAATTTTGATACAAAATTAAGTAGAAATGCATTTGATCAATGATTCTCTTTTATTAATTTTTAAATGTTTATGATAAAATTGGGTCCATTCCAAGAAGATTACCTCGTCATCGCATTTGCTCATTTATATTGATAGGACCTCTGTGCATAATCGTTTTCTTTTTCAATTCATACTATTAGTTCACACACTCTCTATATATCTTGTTCAAATCTTCAATCGTTCGATTATCTTGTTTAAAAATTTCAATCGTTCATAAAATACTTTTTATGCATCCACTTAAGTTCAAATACATTTTTTGAACTTGCAGTGGATGACACTGGATGTTAATACAGTTTTTTCAAATATTAATTCAGTAATTAAATTTAATTCATTAATTTAATCTTTTTTAGATTTAAGTTGCATGTATCTAATAAAAGAGGGCTCCAGATGTAAGAGGAAAATTTCAATTTTAATTGTAAAGGACTTTTTTCGCAATATGATAAAAAAAATTGGTAGTGACTTTATTTATTTATTTTTTATTATTATTATTATTATTTATTTATTTTTCTTCATAAGGTTTAATGCATTTAATTTTAAAATATTTTATTATTTTTCAATATTATTAATTGTTTTATTATTATTGTTATTTTTAAATATATTATTAATATTATTATCATTGTTATTATTATTATTATTATTATTATTATTACTATTATTATTAGAAAGCAACAATTCTGTCTTGAAAAAGGGGTTTTCTTTTATTTAATTTAATTCGAAAGTTGAAAAAATAATAACATATAAAAATGTTGAGATAAAATTAAGTAGAAATGCGTTTGATCATTAATTTTTTTTTTTTTTAAATTTTTAAAGCTTTATATTAATAAATATAAATCTTTAGTGATCCAATAAAATGCCTCTTTTTCATAGAAGACCTTCAAGACAACCTAACATGTGCTTCTGCTACTAAATATTTTAACGAATGAATTTTATAATATATGCAGCTTTCGAGACAGTCAAAGATAAGTTTCGTTTAAAATATAAGATAACTCTACAAGAGTATATGGAAAAATATATATGAAATATAAAATATATATTTTATATATGAGTATGTATTTATATCTGAGTACATATTTTATATATGAAATATATTTTATATTTCATTTTTTTTATTTAACAAAAACATTTTCCATATTTAATAAAGGATATTAATAATTGTAACTAACTTTCATTAAATTAAATATCAAGTATTTTTATTTTCATTTTGACAAACACATAATATTTATCAGTCAGTGTGTAATATGATTTAATTCTTGTTATTATCATAAACAATTTGATAAATACAATTTGATAAAAACATTTGATAAATACAATTTTATCAAATTGTTAAAAGAAAAGTTTGTAAGCTTTGCTTGATTTGTTTACACTGATAACAAATCATATATAACAGAAGTTGTTATTAATAAAATAATATTATTAAAGTCATATTGCTGTAGAAAATAATAAAAATGAACAATTTTAATATTTAGTTTCATATAATGAATAATATTTTGAAGAAATAAAAATACGAACTTGAAGAAAACTTCAGATATTAAAAAAAAAAAAAAAAAAAATTAACAGAAAAGTAGTTTACCGACGAATGTAATACAACAAAAATTATATCAAGGTCATGAAAAATCGATAATCATTTAGAAAGCCCAGCAAGCAAGATTTTAATCAATAATATTATAAAAATATGTAATCGAAGTTCTTACATCAGAAATGATGTAATTATTAATAAACAAAGTAATTATATTATAAAAAAAATACATTGAAAAGTTTTGAGCTACTTACTATATAAAATTCAGAATATGTAATTTTATATGGTAGTTTAAATTACCCCTCATAAATCTTGTAACCACATAAATTAATCATAAGTGTCATATTAATATGTCCTCTATGATTGATTTGATGATTAATCTTCAAATTGTTAAATCTTTGATTGAACAGGCAGAATATACATCAGTACGTAATGAATTTAGGAATAGAAATATAAATTATTTCATGTCTTTTTTTCTTTAATGCAAACTTATATAAGACATATTTTGTCAAATATTAATAACTTAGCAGTATGCCAAATTTGATGTTTCAACAGGAGATCACAAGATGGCAGAAGAGCTGCATGTGATCCAATCATATGCCTCTGTTTGACAGAAGACCTTCTAATAAACCTATCTTGTGCTTTTTCTACTAAATGTTTGAACGAATGAGTTTTATAACATATATAGCGTTCGAGATAGTAAAAGACTATAAATACCTTATTTGGAATGTAATATATACATTATTTAAAATTATATTGGAACAGAACCAATGTGCTTAACATCATATTTTATTAGAGCTTAACGAAGCCCTTATTTAAGTGTGTTATAATTTCATTAAAAAATATATTTCAAGATATTTATTATTTATTTAAAATACTCTGAAATATTAACGAACAAATGTATAAAAGTTGTTTTTACGTTGTATGTCTAACGAGTGATTTAACTGTAGATCCAATTAACTGCAATTCCAAATGTAGATCAATGATGTTCCAAATGTAGATCAATGATGTTCCAAATGTAGATCCAATGATGTTCCAAATGTAGATCCAATGATGTTCCAAATGTAGATCAATGATTTTCTAAATGATGAAATATCAGAATGATGTTTTAATGATTACATTATCATTGTCAATTATCAAGAAAATTTTTATCAACCTACTATCTAAATCTTATCATCATTTAACATTCTAATTAATTATATTTTCATAAAATATGATAATTTAATAATATGACGGAAACTCTTGATTTCAGGAATTACAAAATTATATCTAAAAACTTCTATTTGTCTGGGCTTCATTTTCCCAGGAATTAAATATTGTTTATGCAAATATATCCCGTGCGTTTTTTAGAATATTTCTGCCTTGCAGCATTTTCAATTATATATATTCTGTTATTAATAATGCTCTGTACATATTTAGCCTTTCAAATCTAATGCATTTTCTACAACCGGCGTCATTGTATTTCAGTAAATAATTTCATTCATTGAAAAAAAGCAGTGACTCCAGTGATTTAAAATCATTTTCTTTCCTTACTCCATACAATGATAGCTATCAGCACAAATTAACCCTACAACGAAAAACACAAAAGAAAACAACGAATAAAATGATATGGTGTCCAAATGAGCAGATCTAATGAATTACAAAAAAACAAAAGACTACTTTGTAGTATTTTTCATATTTTTTCCATTTAAACCGCTCCTCAAATATTCATAATGTTTTCAGGCATTGCTTACCCCGTTACTACTGGCAACAATGGCACTGGAAAACGTTACAAGTTTTCGATTCCGAAAAGTATTGGCGATCCGCAAAGATTAATCATACCGGGCCAGACGAAGCCTGTATTTCGCGACGATTAGGCGGGTTTTAGCTATGTATACTTCGATGCTGACACGGTTAATTTTAGAACTAATGACCGAAACGCGTGTTGGTCATCTACGTGTGTAGGCGTACGTCACGCCACCTTGCTGATAAAAAGGAAATAGATAGAAAGGTAAATGAAGTCAGGGAAAGTCTCATTTGACTTAAAAACTGCCCATTTCTTTCTCATCACTTTACTTAAGTCAACACCGATAAAACGAAGCTCACTGTTTTTCTACCATGAAAATTAATTGTGAAAGAACACAGATAATTATTTTATGCACTATTTTGAATTACATTTAGAACTATGCATATCTGCTACTTAGATGGGTATTTTTTTCTTCGTTTTTTTATTTACATCAACCTGTTTTATTCATTATTAGATAGCTTAGTAAAGAAGCAAAAAATACTTGCATTATCTCTTTATAAATAAAGCACTAGATATGTCTTTTTCTTGTATTGCTTGTAATCTTATATGCCTTTAAACTTTAAAATTATAAAATCACTTTAAGGTATTTTTTTCTTATTTTGTTTATCTGGTGCATAGCTAAAAACTGCGAAAAAATTTTCATTGGCTGTTTTTAATTAAATAAAAATCTTATTTTATTTCTTCGTAAAAGAGAACAACGAATGGAAATGTTATCATAGCTTTTTATGCGTGCATATTCAAATCTGAAACAAAATTTTACGTAATTGTTTTATGTAATTATATGCAGAATTTAGCATAAGTATAGTAAATTAACATATTCATCACAATTGTCTTTTTTTGTCTTTGTTTTACTAATACCAGAATATTTTCCTTTAAAAATTGTCATTCAATATAAAACAGCGTAAATGTAAGCGTTTTGTTTATTCAAAGAAATTTGCTTCATGACCATTCATAAACATTCTTTATTGAAGCGAAAAACAAAAGTTGATATTTCAGGCGTGTATTCAAGGGTTCCAACTTAAAAAATTTAAATAACTGTATTTTCTGTTCAAGATGAGATATTGAACTGGCACTAATCAAAATGAAAATAACAACTGAGGCTAACTAAAGACAAAGCATGACTACAGAAAAATTTCAAATACCCCGAGAAATGAATTGAAAAGGACAGACACAATTTTTTTAAGTTTTTTAAATCTGTTTTACTCAGCGTTTCAGACAAACCATTTGTTATTAAGTATCTTTTTGATTTCGAGCTAGTCTAAACTATCAAATAAATGTATAAAGATGCATTATTTTGATGCACTATTTACAACCTTCAAGAAAATATATTCTTCGTCAATTTTTATTACCAAAGGCACGATTAACATGGATTAATCAAATACTCATTCATTGTTTCACCACATTTGTGATAACAACTGTGACGCCCCTTTATGAATTCAGAAGATTAGTCAAACATCAGTATCAAATAGCAGCAACATATTAGAAGACACTGTGTAAGTGCAATTATCATTTCAGCATTTATAGCTTCAGTATGACAGGAGTTTACAGTAGTTGCCATCATACAAATTCTATGTTATGAGAGTTCATATGGTTCACTTTCTCATGGCAAAGCATCATATACAGTAGAAATTCTTCGAACATTATGAAATTACGTTCATTTATAAACTTATAACAATAAGTGACTAAAAAAAATTGCAAAGTACATCTTGCCGTAATGTGGTGTAAAATACCAAATTCAATAATGCTTAATTGGCTAAATTCCAACGTTATATAATTCAGTACAATGGGAAAGAGGGTTTTTTTCATGTTATAAAAATCAAAAGTGATCAAAAAATATATGTATATGGAGCCATTAATAAAATTCAGTTTCTATAATATTGTTAAGAATTTTATTTTAAAAACCAACTGATCGTTTTTATTTATCCTTACAACTTGCCCCTGTTCACATACCTCATTATGACCTGCCAATGTTGAAGACAATGATTTACAACTTGTGAGCCACTGGTGTAATAAAACAAATTAATATATCTCTACTGAAAAAGAATAGCGGAGAAGAAATAAAAACGCAATTATAAAGGCAAGTCTTAGTAAAAGTGTCATATTGGAGGAACATTTTATGGTTTGACAGCATTAAACTAGAAAGAGTTATGAAGTTGGCAGTTACGTTAAGATATACAGTGCTGTTTCAAAATGTTGGCATTTTTACATGCTGCTCACATCCATTTCGTGACAAAAACTCATATCTATCTCTGAAAGAAACCTCATTTCAACTCAACTTGGTCTAGAAAATATTTGCGTGTGTATAGGAAGAGTCCCCCCACGTAGTGGCTTGTCATATAGGCCTATGTTGTGTTTATACGTTTAAAATATTTCTTTTCTCAGTTTATGTAAATGATTCACGTTACCTACAGCTGCTTCATAGTACTTGTAGTCCATCATTTTCTAAACAGGAAACAATATATAAACATGCTGAAATAAAAAAAAAATCACCTTTTTTAAAGTTACATATCTCAATAAAAGTTCGTACAAAAGGTGGTTTTTTTCTGTGTGTGTGGGGACGTGTAAATTTGCAAGCATTTTTGGTAATGATATTAATATTCTTACAAAAACTCTCCTATATATTTAAAAATAATGCTCGACATATTGCTAATATAATATAAATAAATCAAACTCCTTTTTTTAAGTTAATGTCACTTTTAATCAGTACATAATTTTCCTATTTTTTTTCTGCTAGTGATAAATTTCCTTCTGCTGCACTCAGGGGAAAAAAAAATGCTTAAAAAAGGAATGTATCAAAAAGCCTTTTAAAAAAAACTTTATTTTATCATTATTAATGTTCGAAATTTTCGCAAAAGAGAAATTAAATTTTAAACTATGTAATAATAAATGTTATATTAAAAATATGTTTCCGCATACATTTTTTAAAACAATTTTCTCTTTGTGGATTACATTGTTATATAAAATGCTTGCAAATTATTAAACGTTATAAAATCTTTGATATTTAATAGATTATTATAACGTTTAATAATAGTCAATTTTCTAAGAAGTGGCGGTAGTATTTTTCATACTGATAAATGATTCGTGTAAAACAACTGTCATTATGCTTTGTTGTTACTTATGTGTGTCATATTATTGAAGTGTGTAAAACATTGTTTTTTTTTTTTTTTTTACCTTTAATATGTTGAATGCTTACCGAAAATATAACATATGTTGGGAATTTTCCTTTTTTGTTTTTATAGAAAGTAAAGTGCATCGAATTCTCATTCTCATTTCAAGAAACTTGGCAGACAAGGTTTATAAAATACAAAGACGGTGGTTAGGTACGGAAGACCAAAGCGCCCATGATGAGATACTTGATAGAATTGCTATTTAATTATGAAACCACTATTTTTTATTTCTTTTATCATAAATCGTTTTGAATTTATTTTTAATTCAAAACAAATCGAATATAAATTTGTAATAAATTATATATATATATTTTAAAATATTTTTTAAAATTAAATTATGATTATTCTTTGCATAACTGTTATGCATAAAAAATATCGCCTCAATGGCTGTCACATTATAATAGCCGGTTAAAACAAAGCAAAAAGATAGAAAAATGAAATGAAGAATGGATAAATACAAAATAACTTTTGGCTGTCTTATTTAACTTTATTTTATTTATGCTTCGCAATATTCTTAACCTATAATTTCGATCTCATGATAATGATAATATCCTTACATTTTTTATTAGGAGAAAAAAAATTCATATTTCCTGATTTAATGTGACTTCATTTCCGTTCAATTTACAAGAAACTAAGAAACGGGTTCCAAATCATAGTTTCTCGAAGGAAAATCATCATTAATCACAACGAAAGAAGATTTTAACACAGTTCACCCCTAACCTAATACCACTCAACCTTGCAAATCAACAAACGCTTCCAGTGGCAAGTTGATACTTTGCCCGGACGGACAGAGATTAAAAAGTGCCTCAACAAGGAGAAAAGAACCATCGCTTTTACACCCAGTTCTCATTTAGAAAACACGCCCACCTCTTGTTTCGCCAGTTACAGTAGAAAGAAAATGGGGAAGAACATTCCTTTGTTTACTTTTACCTCATCAATCATAATTGGTCTCTGGGGATCCATTTATAAATGCTTTTCTCTCTAGATTTTTCGCCCACTCTTCACTTCGGAGGTTGTGTAGTTGCTTGTCATATGATTAACGTGGTTCTTTCTTTTATGCTCATGCTGTTGTTTGTCATTCTTTTTGGAAGTTTGAGTGCAGCGCTGGTTTTGTAGAGATGAAATTGTTTGGTTGGTGGCTTCTTCAGTACGTTGTTCCCCTTTTGCTAGTGGTTGGAATGATTTATCTGCTAATTCTGGAACAAAGAGAGAGTTACGCGCGTGTCGAAAAATGTTAAAAGCTTCTCTTCAAGATTTCGTTCGAACAAAAACAATGCGCCATTTGTGCAAGCTGAGTTTTTAAAATGTCTACCAGTATGTCTTCTGGGAATGAGGCCGTAAATTTATCCCGTGGAAGAATATGTCTCTCGGAATTTTACATCATGATGCTTAAATTATTTCCCGCCATCGATTTTTGTAAATAGGTCAAAATGTTTACATTTCTATTTTGTTTTTATTTGTTCTTATTGTGACTCTCTAATATTTATAATTCACTAATTTGGGGACATTTAATTATCTTTCTGTTCTAAAAGAAAATGCAAGTGATGTTGATTTATGGTAATTTTGGTGTTATTAAATGCTTTCTTTTGATAATAGCGAAGTATTTAAATATAGTTACATATACTTAATATTTACACAAGGCACACAAAGTATCAAACTGGAATACTTTCAGGAGAAAACAAAAATATCGAAAGCATGAAACGCACACATTAGCTTTACGAAGAAATGTTAATATTCCTTCAATGAAATCAATGAATATCAGGAGATAATTCATAATTCATTGTATAAATACAAATGGCACGCATATTTTATTTTTTATTTCAAAACAAACGAATTGTGAATCCATTAATGAACGCTGTAAGTAAGTAAAATATTATTCACATACATTGAGGTAATCGGGAGTTAATTCGTTATTGTATTGTATAAATATAAAGCAAACCAGATTTTATTTTTACTAATTTTGAATCTATTAAATGCAACGTTATATCTGTCGAAAAAATTTAATTTTATTGATGGGTCGCAATATTCTTAACCTATAATTTCGATTTCATGTTAATGATATTATCGTTACATTTTCTATTAGACGGAAAAAAAAAAAGCATATTTCCTGATTTAATGCGACTTCATTTCCCGTTCAATTTACAAGAAACTAGGAAATGGGCTCTAAACCATAAGTTTCCCGCCAGAAAATCATCATTAATCACAACGAAAGAACGTTTTAACAGAGACCACCCTAACCTAATACCACTCAACTATGCAAGTCAACCCAACGCTTCCAGTGGTAAGTTGATACGCTGCCCGGAAGGACAGAGATTAAAAAGTGCATCAACGCGAAGGAAAAGAACCATCGCTTTTACACCCAGTTTTCATTTTGATAACACGCCTACTGCTTGTTTCGGCAGTTAACAATAGAAAGAAAATGGGGAAGAACATTCATTTGTTTACTTTTACCTCATCAATCATAATTGTTCTCTAGGGATTCATTTATAAATGCTTTTCACTCTAGATTTTTCGCCCATTCTTCATTTCGGGGGTGCAGTATTTGCATGCCATATGATTACCGTGGTTCTTTCCTTTACGCCATGGTGTTGTTTGTCATTCTTTTTGGAAGTGTGAGTACGGCACTGGTTTTCTAGAGACGAAATTGTTTGGTTGGTGACTTCTTCAGTACATTGTTCCCCTTTTGCTAGTGGTTGGAATGACGATTTATCTGTTAATGCTGGAACAAAGACAGAGTTATGCCCGTGTCAAAATGTTAAAAGCTTCCTTCAAGATTTCGTCCAACAAAAACAATGCGCCATTTGTGCAAGCTGAGTTATAAAATGTCTACCACTATGTCTTCTGGGAATGAGGTTGTAAATTTATCCAGTGGCAGAATATGCCCCCGGAATTTTACATCGGGATGATTAAATTGGTTCTTGGCATCGATTTTTGTAAATAGGTCAAATGTTTATATTTTCATTTTGTTTTTATTTGTTCTGCTTGTGATTATTCTAATATTTATAATTCAATAAATTGCAGACATTTAATTATCTTTCTACTTTTTCAAGAAAATAAAAGCAATGTTGATTTTTGTTAATTTTGATGTTGTAAATGGTTTTTTTTATAATAAGTATTAAATATTTAAATATACTTAGTATTTACACAATACATAGTATTTAATTGGATAAAACAAAAATCTGGAAAACAAATAGCTTTACCTTTAATATGAAACGAACACATTAGTTTACAAGGACATGCGAATATTTCTTCAATGAAATCAAGGAATATTAGTAATTAATTTGTAATTGTATTGTGTAAATACAATGATACGCAGAATTTATTTTTAATAATAGTAAATCTTTTAACGACACTGTAAGTAAGGAAAATAATCAGGAGTTAATTTGTAATTCGTAAAGTTTAGAAATTATAAAAATATCTATAATAAAATATTTATATTTTTTTCCATAAAAAGAAACATTCATGCTTTAAACAAATGAATTTTGTTTTGGCATTTTTGTTTTCTATCTACGTTGTAAGTATTTTTATTTTTTCATGATAAAGACCAGATGCGTAATTGATTGTTAGTATATTTTTTGTTCATCTATAGTAGTATATATTGGTATAGTATTTATTTGGTGAGTAGCAGATTTTTTAAATAGATCGGATAACAGAATTTTTATGTCAGTTATTAATTTGAATATCTAAATAAAAGCCTTTATTAACTTGATTTTGTTATTAATTTGGGTTTGGTAACATATAAACAGAAAAATTCTTAAAAATTAAAAAAAAAAAAAAAAAACGAAAACATAAAAGCATTTTTAGAAATTCAACAAAATATGCATAATTTTAGCATAAATATAGTAAATTAACATATTCATCACAATTGATGTTTTTTTCTTAATGTTATTAATACCAGAATATCTTCCGTAAAAATTGCCATTCAAAACAGAAATGTAAGTGCGTTTTGTTTGTTCATCATGACCATTTATAAACATTCTTTATCGAAGCGGAAAACAAATGCCGATGTTTCAGGCGTGTATTCATGGGTTTCCAACTTTAAAATATAAATAACTAAATTTTTAAGCCAAGGTGAGATATTGAACTGGCACTAATCAAAAATGAAAATAACTAATGAGGCTAACTAAAGACAAAGCATAACTAAAAAAATTTCGCATACCACGAGAAATGAATTGAAAGGGACAGAAACATTTTTTTTTTTTTAAATCTTACTCCATTTAAAACAAACTATTTGTTATTAAGTATCTTTTGATTTCAATATAGTCTAGACTGTAAAATAATTTTATCAAAAATGCATCATACTGATACAAGGTTTACAATGTTGAAGAAGATATGCATTTAGAATACCAAAGACAATCAATATAGATTAATCAAATACTATTATTATTACAACTTCATCACATCACTTTGCTAAGAGCTGAGATCACTGTGATGGTTTATGGATTTGGAAGATTAATCAAATTAACGGCATCAAATAACAGCAACCTACTAGAAGACACAATGGGCAATTATCATCATCTGTATCCATCCATATGACAGAGATTTACAGTAGCTGCCATCATATATAAATGCTGTTTTGTGATTCATACTCATCTAATGGCATCATATGCAGTAGAAATAACTAAAAACAACGAAATTATAGTCATTTATAAACTTACAACAATAAGCGATTGAAAAACACTGCAAAATGCAGCTTACCGTAATGTAGCTGAAAAATGTCAAAATCATTAATGGTTGATTTGCTAAATTCTCAAAGGTGATATAATTCAGTACAAAGATGTGAAAACTTTTTCATGTTAAAAAAATCAAAAATGATCAAGATTATATATTTGTATGGAGCCACTAATAAATTCAGGTTCTATACTTTTGTTTAATTTTACTTTAAAATCAACTGATCATTTTTTTAATCGCTACGACTTGTCCCTGTTCGTGTACTTCCTATGATCTGTCCATCTTGAAGACGACGATTTACCACTTGTGAACCACTGGCGCACACAAACAACAAAATTAATATATTTCTATTGAAAAGGAATAGAGCTGAAAATAAAATGCAATTATAAAGAAATATCTTAGTACAAAGTGTGATATTGGTAAACATTTTATTGTTTGACAGCATTCAACAGAAAAGAGCGTGAAGTTGAAGGTTATGTTAAAATATACAGCGCTGTTTCAAAATGTTGGCATTTTAGATGCTGCTCACATCCATTTCGTGACAAAAACTCATATCTATCTCTGAAAAACCTCATTTCAACTCAACTTGGTTCTAGAAAATATTGCGTGTGTTTAGGAAAAGTCCGCCCACATGCAGGGTTTGTCATATAGGCCTATGTTGTGTTTATACGTTTAAAATATTTTCTCATTTTTGTGTAAATGATTCACGTTACTACATCCATCTGCTTCGTAGTACTTGTAGTCCATCGTTTTTCTAAACAGGAAGCAATATATAAACATACTGAAATAAAAAAAAAAAAAATCAGAAATTTTTAAAAATGTTTAGACCAGAGCCTACGTATCTCAATAAAAGTTCGTACAAAAAATAGGTGGGTTTTTAGTGTTTGTGGATGCAAATTTGCAAGCATTTATGATAGTATAATGATATTAATTTTCTTATAAAAAATGTTCTATATTATAAGAAATAATGCTCTACATATTTCTAATACAGTATAAAAAAATCACTAACATTTTCCTTTTTTTTAGTTCATGTTACTTTGATCAATGTATAACTTTCCTTTTTGCTTTTTTTTCAAATGCAACTGATAATTTTTTCTGCATTCATGGGCGAAAAAATCGCATACATTTTTACATGACCGCATACATTTTTAAAATAATTTCACTTTGTGGTTACATTGTTATATAAAATTTTTGCATATTTTTTAAAATTATAAAAATCTTTAATAATAATTAATAGAATCTTATAAAGTTTAATAACAGTCAATTTTAAAAAGCAAGGTAACTAAAGTTATTGTCAAATGAATCATACTAACAACTGATTCGAGTAAAACAACTGTCATTAAGTTTTGATGTTCAGTACGCGTCATTTTATTGGTTGTAATATATATATATTATTTTTAATATGTCGAATATCTTATAGAAAATATAACTTTTGCTGGAAGGTTTTTTCTGTTTTAATGGAAAGTAAAATGCAGTTTGTAGTCCATAGAATTCTCTTGGAAGCTTACGAAAAACATGAACCATTTCAAGAAACTTTTCTTAGATAAAACAATTCATAGATAAAAAAAGAAGGTTTAAAACAATTCAAAGTGGTGATTATGGCACGAAGACCAGCGCCCATGTTGAAAGAGAAATTTGATAGAATTGTTATTTAATCAGGAGAAAACCACTAATTTTTATTTTTTAATCATAAATCATTTTGATTTCTTTTTAACTCAAAACAAATCTAATCTGAAATTGTAATAAGTTATATATATATTAAAAAGAGAGATTTTTTTAAACTCTTAAATTATGATTATTTTTTGTATATGGCCATGTCTAAAAATATCATCTCATATTTCTGTGAGATTAAGGGAGGTTAAAACACAGCAGATGAAGATAGATAGAAAACGCTGAAATGATGAATGGATAAATACAAAAGTAACTTTTGAGCTGTCTTCTTTAATTTAACTTAATTTTATTTATGGGGCGCAATTTTCTTAACTTATAATTTCGATTTCCTGATAATGATATTATCTTTAAATTTTCTATTATGAGAAAAAAAATATCCTCCATATTATTTTCCTTGATTTAATGCACTTCATTCCCTGTTCAATTTACAAAACTAGGAAATGGCTCTAAACCATAAGCTTCAAGAAAATTCATCATTAATCGAAAGAAATAATGTTTTGGGCAAGGAGACCTCCCCTAACCTAATAACACTAAGCCTTGCAAGTCACCCCAACTCTTAAAGTGGCAAGTTGATTCGCTGCCCGGACGGACAGGGTAAAAAGTGCTCCAACGAGGAGGAAAAAGAACCAATCGTTTTACACCCCTGTTTCCTTATTTGAGGATGAATACGCCCATCATTTGCTCTTAGTTGGGTTACAGAAAAGAAAATGGAGAAGAACATTCTCTTTGTTTATTTTTATACTTCATCAATCATAATTGGTCTCTAGGATCCATTTATAAATGCTTTTTCTCTAGATTTTCTTCGCCCACTTCCTTTGTACTTGCGGTGTGTAGTAGTTGCATGTCATATGATTAACGTGGTTCTTTCTATGAATTATACTAAGGTTTTTGTCATTCATTTTAAGTTTGAGTGCAGCACTGGATTTCCCTAGATACGTGCCTTATTTTGGTTAGTGGCTCTTTTATACGCCAGTCCCCTCGCTAGTGGTTGAATGATTTATCTTGGGCAATGCTGAAACAAAAAGAGAGAGCTAGCGCGTGTGAAAATGTTAAGCTCTCTGTAATTAAATACCAACTGCCAGCCCAGTGAAGGATATAAAACGTCTTCGAATATGACTTCCCTTTGGGAATGAGGTTGTAAATTATTCCGTGTCATGTGTGCTCTGGATGAATATACCTCTTGGATTTTATAGATGTTTAAATTGGTTGTTGCCATCGATTTTTGTAAATAGTTCAAATGTTTATGTTTTCATTTGTTCTGTTTGTACTATTTCTCCTAATATTTATAATTCAACAAACCATAGACATTTAATTATCTTTAGTTTGATAGAAAATACAAGCACGCTGTAATATGATAATTTTGACGTTATTAAACTTTCTCTTTTCGATAAGAACTCAGAGGAAACGTAATAACTTATATGATACATTTTTAAAAGAGAGGGGTTTAATCCAATTTCTAAGGATAATTTTGTATACCAGAATGGTCCTGACAAAAAATATTGTCTCAATTTCGTCACATTGTAATAGTATATTAAAAAAAAAAGCCAATGAAAATCGATAGAAAATGATGAAAAATGATGAAATGTTTGATATATAAATACAAAATAACTTTTGGCTGTCTTATTTAATTAAACTTACTTATTTATGAGTCACAACATTTAACTCACAATTTTTGATACTCTCATGATAATGATATTATCGTTGTTGTACTCTTTCTATCATGAGAAAAATCACGCTACATTTCCTGGATCCAATGACTTAGCTTATCGTCCAACTTTACAAGAAACTAGGAAATGGGCTCCGCATCATAAGTTTCAAGAAAAATCTTAATTAATCATAATAAAAAGAATTGTTTAATAGAGACTACTCTCAACTGAATACCATCCACTTCAACCTGCAAGTCAACTCCAACGCTTCCCAGTGGTGTTGATACGCTGCTCGGACGGGATAGAGATTTAAAAAAATGGTTCAACTCTTGAGATATAAAAAGAAGAAAACTTATCGCTTTTACACCCAGTTCTCATTTAGATAACACGCCCAATTTCGCCTTAGCCCACACAGAAAAAGTAGAAAGAAGATGCTGAATGAAATAATTCCTTTTCATACGCTTTTAAATTTTTATCACACTGTAGAATAGTCTCCTAGGTTCCATTTATAAATGCTTTTCTCTCTAGATTTTCTTTTCAATAATCCTTCTACCACCCCCGGCGGTGTGTAGGTTGCGCTCAGCATGATTACCGTGGTTCTTTCCTGCGCCCATGCTGCTGTTTGGCTGTTCTTGGTTTTAGTATGAGCACTGGCTTTCTGGAGAGTAATTGTTTGGCGGTTATTGGCTTCTTCAGCCGCTGCGTTATCCCCTTGTGGGTTGAGTGACGATTCACAATGCTGGAACAAAGAAAGAGTTGGTGACGTGTCAAAATGTTGGCAAGTTCCTTCAAGATTTTATATCTTCGAACAAAATGAATGTGCCATTTGTGTAAAGCTGAGTAATAAAATGTTCACAGTATATTAAGTTCTCTCCTGGAATGAGGTCAGAATTTATCTGGGTTTAAGTACTCTGGGCAGATATCATGTAATGGATTTTAACTTGTCCTAAGCCATTGGTTTTCAAAATAGAAAATAATAATTTGTTTGAGATTTAATTTTGTTTTTTATTTTTTCATCTCAGATTTTTATAATATTTTATAATTCAATAAAATGTAGACATTTGAATTATCTTCTGCTCGAAGTGGAAAATAGAAACAATGTTGATTCAAGTAATTGATGTTATTAAATGCCAGCAAAATGAAGCATTTAAACATGGTTATATGTACTTAATACTTATGCCAATGCGCAGGTGTTATGTAAATGGAATACTTCAGGAGGAAAAAAATATGGAAAGCATTGAAATTTAACACATTTTAGTTTTTAGTATCAAGGCATTATTCCCTCCACTGAAACAAAGGAATATCAGAGCTTAATCCTGGCAAATTACATTGTATAAAAATGTAAATGATACGAAGATTTGAAGCCATGAAGACCAAAGACCTCCTGTTGAAAACCTTGCCAGGTTGTTTAATTTCAGCGCCACTACTTTCTTTTTTATTTTACTTATCATTAATCGTTTTTGAATAATAGAACAAACAATTTAAATCACCTTAAATTTATGATAAGTTTTGTATATAGATTTTAAAAGGTATTTTTAAACTTTAAATTATCATTATTCTCTGTATAATGCCTATGTTCAAAATAATGACCAATTTCATTTATATTATAATAGATGTTAAAACAAAGCAAATTAAGATATATAGAAACTGTAA